>WEIV01015229.1:102083-131549 GCA_013390005.1 Calyptomena viridis
TTTTTTGTTTTGTTTTTAATGTATGACAACAGCCCTGTGGGATTTGTAATTTAATATTCATTTTAACAAATTGTGTTGGCACATATTTCCCGAAGAGATTTCAATAACATAAAAAAAAAAAATGTTCCAACATCTCAGGTATATTGTTTGAATCTTAGAGCATTCCACAGAAGATTTATAAATAGCCTGTGAAAAGAAATTTGGAAGTACCATATTTAGGTAACATGAAACTTTTATCTCATACCTGGAAAATTAAGCATTGAGCTGTGCTGCATATATAATTTATATATGTGGTAGTAGAGTGCTTTTGTTATTTTTTAAATTATTTAAACCATGCATCAACTATGTGGCTTATATTTTAAATGGTTTTTACTAGTTCATACGCAAACCCTTGAAGACTGTTTATACATTTATAATACATGTGCAGAAGACTAGAAACAGTTTAGCATTTAGTTTCATGGGCTTTGTAGTATTAAAAAACAGAAACATTTTAGCTGTGGTAATATGGAGTTTTCAACAGTAATAATCATTCCATTCTGCTTCAATGACCCAAAAGGTATTGATCTACCTGGAAACGAATCACTACTTTTCCAGCATTTTGCCTCTGCCTGAACTGTCCAGCATTCAAATTGTCATTTTGTTTTAAATCTATTTATCAGGATCAGGCTGAAAATGCATATAAGAAAGAGTATATACTTTGTTTTGTATCTACCCTCTTAATGAATATACTTTAGGGTTAGTGTTGCCTCAACATGGGAGCTAGGGGCTGCCAAGAGCAGGCTTACAGCCCAGCACATTATAGAAGAGGATTTATACATGACTGCAGTGAAGTTGCTCTCAACCTCCATCAAAATCAGAAAAATTTCAGGCTTACGTCATAAAAGCAGTATTTCCCAAGAGAAAATAATGGAGAGATACAAAAAGCAGATGAAGCTTACTCAGGAGGAAGCACATTAAGAAAGGCATGCTTCACCACTTGCACCAAGTCATTGCATGACCAAAAGCCATGTGACAGAACACAAAGCCAGACATCAGCTAGGCAGCAGCAGGACTGAGAAAAGAATCTACAATTAATTCTTAAACACAGTGCAGATGATATTTAACCACTCCCAAAATCAATTGATTGTTTTACACAGTTGCAGAAGGATGTTCAACGAGAATCTCTGAAAAAAAAAAAAAAAAGGTATAAAAATAGGATTCTGACCTGTGGTAGCAACTTGTATCATAAGAGTTTATCTCAAACTGCAACAGAAAGTGGGACTCTGTTCTTTTTATTTTTTGCCCTGGATGCATTTATCCCTGAGGTGAAACAGGGAGACATTCACGCCAAATGTTGAAGCAAAGCATGCTTGTGCATAAAACATGAGCCAAACAATTCAACAAGAGGACAATCCTTTTGCCAGGTTTTTCAAGTCATGTTGACAGGGTCAAGATCTGCAGAATGTAAGTTATTCCTTTTATTTTACTTTTACTTATTAATCTGTGGTTGTATTTAAAACAGATTGAATACCTTCCCAAATGTTTCATAGGAACACTTTTAAATTTAAAAAATGCAAGAAAGACTATTTGATTTGTGATATCAGCACTGTCATCTTTATCTTATTTTCTTCCCAATATAAATACAACCTATAAAAAGAAGTGGGTTTTTTTAAACACCTACTGATTCTGTTCTAACGTGCTTATCTAAGCCTTTTGTCCAAAAGCTCTCAAATCATCACAGAAAGCAGATAGATGTATCATTTAAAGAAATCTCCTCAAGAAGTAATTGCAGTGAGATGTTGAGGAGCAATAGAGGATATTAAGAATTTATTTTTGTGCTACGAGATAATTTATTTCTATCACAGGGTTTCTTCTGTTTCATATAAATGCTAACATATTGAAGAGCATCTACACATATAAAACCTCCTTTCATTTTAAATAGAAAATAAGGTGTCTGCATGTATTTATATTCAGATACATGCAAGAAAGATACCTTATACTTCTACTAAACTATATGGAAATCAGTGTGATCAGCATGTCTCATATTCACACAAGAAACTTAATGATCGTGAAGTGTGCACCTTTACTAGAGAAGAGAGAAAAGAACAACTGGATTGCTGCTGTTGTTTTCATGGTTGTTTCAATGCATGGCCTGGAGCTCATTTGTTAATGACCATGCAAATATTCAGCACATTTGTAAAGAATTAAATTATTTTTCCTCATCCATATTTATATATCCATGTGTATTTTGTAACTCATTAGAGCAGTTCACAAAAGAATCTGTAACAAGGATCCTACTTTCAGCATTGTCCTGGAAATACATTTAGTAAGGGCAAAATTCAGGAATATACTTAGACATCCCTGATTTTAAATATATAAACAATCCTTTTTACTTCCCAGCACAGACCTGGACTAACATCCTCAAACTCAGACCAGGAGTAGGGTGCATTTCTGGACTCTTGCACAGTGAGGGTTAAGTTCTATCACTTCATGAAACTGCCTACAAGTCTCTGAATAAGGGCCATCTTGGAAGTCAAAGCTCCTCACCTCTTATTCCTCTGCCCCATTCTTATTGCTGGGCATGACATTATATGGTGTGGAATATTCCTTCATCCAACTGGGGTTAGCTGTCCCAGCTGTGTGCACTTCCAGCTTCTTGCCATCCTCAGCCTACTCACAATGGGGTAAGCGGGGTGCAGAGTAGGAAAAAGACACACATTAGTGTTATCAAAACTGTTTAGTCACAAGTCCAAAGCACGGCACTGTATGGGCTGCTATAAGGACTATTAATGCTATTTCAGCCAGAGTTGGTACATACAGTAGCGGTTTATATTTTATTTTTATGAAAATGTTTGACTACAGAAAAGCAATTACTGAGTTCATTACTGTGTATGAATTGCTCACAAATGCATTGAGAAACATATTCTCTGGTAAAGTGCTTTTTTAGCTACTTCCCCTGAAAACCAGATTTTCTGAAAATTCACGAACATAATCTGTTTACAGGAAATCCACCATTTTCTTGACTTATTTTCCTCAGAAACAGGATGAAGTAGGTGAGACCTATTTTTTTATAAAAAACTTACTCTGTATTTAGGCTAAGCAGGGGCTGAAAAAAAAGTGTTGTTAAGCAGAAAACAAGAACACAGAAGAAACTATAAGAAATACTCATGATACCTAACCTAAATATGTGGTCCTTCTATGTCAGTTGTTTGCAAGGAATGACATGTAAGACAGCATCATCACCCTCAATGGCACCTCCTGCAAAGTCTATAGTCCACCCTCCTGCAAAGTCTATCCTTCTGCAAAGCCTACAGTTTAAGCACAAATTATCAGACATAAGAGAGCTCTTCGGTTCATGCATGTGTGCATATCTACTTGGCAAACTCATGTTCGGGTGATGTGTAAAAGCTGGCTTCCATGGAGAGCCAGGGAAAAAACATTCCATTGGTTCTACTAAGGTGCTCCATCAGATAAGTATAAACTCATGCAGAAGAAAATTTCTGAAGTATTCTATTTTCAGAAAAATGATACAAGGTATTGCATTAAAAGTAAGCACAGGAGAAACGGAACCCATGCTGTACTGGAAGGAAAGAATAAGCCATTAGGACATAACTGTCTGCTGTTTCTATTTAGAAAAATTTTATAAAGTTAAACATCTCATACAAAAGTGACAAGGAATTCAACAAGGACAGGACAGCAACAAAATGTGTGGAAGAGAAAGGATCCTGACACAAGAAAAATGGATAAAAGGTAGAGGAGAAAGTTGCAAAGACACCATCCGGTACTTTTTTAGCATAAGAAGCACTTCAGGGTGTAATCAATGATCCTAACTCCATCTCTGGGCACATTCACATTCCCTGCACTTGGAAGGAGTTCACAGTGAAAGCATATTAAATGTGCCCATGCTATATGTCCTCCAGTTTCATTTCTTCCAAAAAGAGGTTTGGTTATACCAAATATTTCCAGTGGCCAAACTAATATATAACACAAATTGAATGATCTGAGAGACCACTCCAAGCCCGTGATAATCTATACAAACAAAAAACAAATGTCGACACAACCCAGACTCTGTCTATGACTTCTGAAATGCTTTTATAGGTAGACAGTACTTAATTGTGGAGCAGAAGAACCGAAAAAGGGGAAAAAAGGACACTCAGACAGGACCAGTCAATGATACATATGTATCATTGGTTTTTGCTGGGGTTTGGTTTGGGTTTGGGGTATTTTTTCTTGTTTGTTTGTTTGTTTGTCTGTTTGTTTTCCCCACCATTCTGCTTCTAAATATTTCATAAAAGTAGATGACAAAAAATACTGGAGGATAAGTACTCTGACCACCACCTCCCCTATCACTGCATTTTTTTAAAGTTTCCTGTTCACTTTTTAAATCAATCTCAGTAAATATCTTTATCCATTTTTCCAGCTCTACATAAAATATATAAAATATCTGAATAGCAGTCTGTTTCTTTATAACAACACAAAACAAAATGACAGAACATCTGTAATGTATTTTCAGATATAGAAAAGAAATTTTACAATTAATTCTATTTTATTCATATTTGTAATTCTAATTTTACAATTAATATTAATATTAAATGTAATATTAGTCAGGTTAGGTAAAACACATACAAGAAATTACAAAATGAAAAAGTATGTAAGATGAAAAATATTTTGGTATTTATGCTTACATTTACATACATGAATACAGAAGAATATTCTGGTCATAGAGGTAAATACCTATCTTATTTTGGTATAATCAAAGAAAGAAAAAGAGGAAAAAGATAAGAAAGTCTTCAGAAAACTTGAATAGAAAAGAAAAGGCAGAGAAATTATATAAAGTAGTAGCTGGAAGGACTAAGATACACATAAAAAGTCACTCCATAAGAAACAAGCAGCTTTAAAGCAGAGGATAATAGTATAGACTGAGGAATGAAATGAGATGCTGAATTTACATTTGATAATGTCTCAAACATTGAATAGTCCTTTTGAAGACCACATGACTGTCTCAAAAATAAAGTGCTATGCAGCATGATCCACAAGGTAGTGATAAATTACACATAAAAGAGAGCACTGAAAAATTTAGAGCATTTCAAAGGTCAGCTTTCAGCACTATTTTCTACAAAACCCCTGCTAAATTACAGAAACATTTGCAGAGCAAGCTGTGTGATTCCCAGAAGCCCTAGGAAGAAATGCACACTGAACTTATATTTTATTCACAAAATATTTAGGGACCAAGGAATTTCTACTAAACATGGTTACCTAACACGGCACCTCATATACTCCACGACAATATAATACTGCAGTTGAATCTCAAGTACTTTTTTCGAAACACTTAATGAAAATCATAAACTCCTAACTTATATCATCTTATGAGTCTTTGAATAAATGATATGTAGTTCTCACCAGTAAAGCTATTTATTTGTTTATTTATTTGCAAAGCTATTAATTGAAATTGTCTTTCACACATTACGAATTAGAAGTCCTTTACCTTCTCCAGTAGGTGATGAATTATATTGGTGCCTCAGCCACCTGATGATCAAAACATTTTCTTCTGTTGTTTCCAAATAGCATCTGATCTAGAGCACACAATTACAAGATTTTTTTAATAATGTAATACTTTCTTTCTTATATTAGTACTATTTGCTTTCACTTCTTCCTATATAATATTCTTGAAATCCTCCATGTTTCTAGGATGCCACACAGTTTCACATCATCAACACATTTCATCATCACATTCCTGCTTTTAATACTAATGTCACAATACTGGAAAGATTCACATTGACTTTAAGATGCTTTGGCTCATTCTTCACAGACACAAACAATTTATGGTGAATAATGCACTACTTACTACTTTTTGTTTCTTTTTCACCATCCACTTTGGCTTCTCTTGCTCAAAGAAAACATACCAAATCTTCTAAAGAAATCGTAATTCAGTAAAGTTCATGTAGTTATGCCATGTTTAGTTAAATGAGGTTTTGTTCCTACGGGTTTAAATAACTTTAAAAAATATGTTTCTGGTACATCACTTTGGGAACTGTCATGTCACACTTTCAAACTCATTTTGAAGGTTCGATTAATATTTTGCACCATTGTAAACATTGGATGAGTGGTTAAATGTTTCACATTAGTGTTTAAATATTCTAAAAAGTTATCTTCTAATGAACTAATATTAAAACCCAAAATGAAGAGGTGTTAATGGAAATAGCTAGGCTCTCTTAAGTTAGTGATAAATTCAAAACAAGCAAAAATACTTCTAATTAATATTCAACAAGTATTTAAGAAGAAAGCCAAATTACAGTACAGCTAGTCTCAAAGGAGTAGCCTAGTTTGCTTACATTACTGCAGCTCTTTCAGAAAAAGAAATTAAGTGAAGCAGCCCTTTTTGGTAACTTAGACAACTTCTTCCCCCTATGTATTTAAATACCAATAATACGCACAAAGTAAAAAGATAATTAAGATAAAACATCCTAAAGTTAACAACACTATCCAGCTGTTTAAAACTTTGTATTACCTTTGAAACAAACAATTTAACTAATTGCATACTTTAGAACCTCTCTAATTAAAAGACTTTCATCAGATATAATATATTCCCATTAATACTTGAAATAGCAAAGCAACCTGATAAATATCACAGAATCACAGTATCAGGTTGGAAGGGTCATCTGTGGGTCATCTGATTCAATCTTCCTTCTCATGCAGGGTCATCCTAGAGTATACCACATAGAACTGCGTCCAGATGGCTCTTCAATATGTCCAGTGAGGGAGGCCCCACAGACTCTCGGAGCAATCTCTTCTCTTCCAGTGCATGGTCACCTACACATTTAGGTAGAACTTCCTCTCCAGAAGGAAGACATTGATGGGGTCCCCTGTCAGTCATATCTCCTTGAGACCAAATAGACTCAACTCTCAGCTTATCCTCAAAATAGAAATGCTCCTCTCCCTTAATTATCTTTGTTACCATCCACTGGACCCAACCCAGGCACTCCTCTTCTCTGTTGTACTGGGGAGCCGAGAACTGGACACAGCATTCCAGATGCACCTCACTAGGGCTGAGTAGAGGGGCAGTCACCTCCTTCCACCTGCTGGCAATGCTGTTCCTAATGCATCCCAGGATACTATTGGCCTGCTTAGCCACAAGGGCACACTACTGGCTCATGGACAGCTTGCTGTTCCCAAGGATCCACAGGTCCTTATCTGCAGAACTGTTTTCCAGCAGGTTAGCCTCCAGCCTGTAATAACCGGGGCTTGTTATTCTCCAAGGACAGGACCCTGCACTTGCCCTGTATGAATTTCATACAGTTCTTCTCTACCCTTCCCTCCAGCCTGTCCAGCTCCTTCTTAAGGACTCCCAGCTTTGTGTCACCAGAGAATTTGCTGAGAAGGCCTCTGTGCTTTCATTCAAGTCATCGATGAATAAGTCAAACATGATGCACAGTTAACCTTTAAGGTAGTCTTTTTCCTTCTGGAATGCCTTGTCATATGTTTTTTCTTTTCAACTCAGTTGGAATCATGATCCAAAAACTACTGCAAAATTGGACTAATTTTTCTTTATAACAACAGATATGGTAAAGGTGCCAAAATCATAAATACATCACATTTTTCAGTAGTCTAACGTTCAGTGCATGATTGTTAGTGTTTTGTCTGACTGAAAGGCTGCTCAGATCTCATGTAAGTTTCACACTCCTAATATCCCATGCTGAGCATCAGTTCATTCAGTGCAAGCAGGTTTTGCTTAGATCAGTACCACTCCTCTTGCTGACTTATTGTTTCAGTTTATGCCTGTTGTTTTTCACTCTGCCAACATGCATCACTATGAAATGCCTTGCTATATCTTCTTGATAACCATCTGTGGATTCTGGGGGGCTGCTTTGAGGTTCCCCTGAAGCCATCTCTTCTCCAGGCTGAACAAGCCCAGGTCCGCCAGTCTCCCTTCACAAGGCACGCCCTTATCATCCTGCAGACCCTGTCCTGAACTTGCTGTAATTTATGAGGATCTTTCATCTGTCAGGGGACCCAAAATGAATACAGGTCTCTAGACAGGGTTTTACAGGTGCTGAGGATAGAGAACATTCATTCCCCTGGACTTCCTACATATGCTTCTGTCATTACATATCAGGAGGTTTCTGCTTTGTTGCCAAGACACAATGCTGTCTTATGCCCAGCTTCCCATCTACCAGCACCCCTAAGTTCTTCTCAGCAGATGCTCCCCTACCAGTCAGGTCCCAGTCCACGTCATTATTACAGAGATGTTTCAGTGCTGTGACCACATGCAGAGCACCAATGTGTTTCCTTATACACCCACCCCTGCCTACCACTTTTTCACCAAACTATGGGTTGCGGTATCTCTCTCCTAATGTTTTCACTTAGAACAGTGCCAGGAGCCCTGCCCTGTGCCATGTCACTGCCATGGTTGAGCTCTTGCACATTGCCTTCATCAGAGTTTCCAGCCGCCTTCCAGACACCTGTCCTCAAGGCCTGCACCTGTCTAATTTGCTTTACCACCACCTCCTTACTCTTGTCAAAAAAGCAAAGGGTTTAAACACCTTTTTTCTTCAGGACTAGCTGAAAGCTGTCACTCAAAACTTCTAGAACTTTTGAGAAGTAAAAGTCTCTTCTAGTTTCCCTTCTGCAGCAGCAGTGGGCAGCTTCCCCACTCCAAGTTTACTAGAAGAGTCATTCCCTATCTCTCTTGCCATTATACCTGGTATCTTGTTCTGTGATTCTTTTTTGGTTTTTTTTAAGGTGAATTTTTTTCTTTTGCCTAGGTTTTAGGGTCTAAATACAGATTGTCTGATCTTTGCTTCTCTCTACTTGAAAGAAAACCTACTGGGTGACAAAAACATTCACTGTAAAATTTAGAGTACAGTCCATTTGTGGTTAACATAACCCCAGCAGGATTTTCACCACCAGAAATCCCACTGCACATTCTTTTGATGTGGCTTTAACAGCCAACTGATATTTCCTGGAAGAAGAAATGCATTTTTCTAATTAAAATAAAAGGCACTCAAAGTATACATTTGTTATGATCTGGTTATTAAAACTATTAGCAATACCTCTACCCAAATTAAGGTGCAAACTATATGCCAAAGTCCATAGTATGGATTTTATTTAACAGTAAATGTGAAGCAGAGAGAGAGAAAGTAATAGCAAAAGTAGGGGCAGGGGAGCAGGGAGGAAGAAAGAAAGTGACAGAGCAAGGTTAATAGAAAAAGTATCCCCCTCTGTGGAACCCAGTGGTGTCCCGTGGGGTCCTGGTCTTCTTGGTGGTGAAGGTTCCCCAAATACATAGAGTCCAATGGATGAATATACGTTCAGGAAATGCCAGGCAACTCCCCTGGTGTCTGTGGGGGAAAGCTTTTCAGTCTATTGCAACAGGCTCTGGATTTGTTGCCTCACTTGGATCACATGCGGTCCTCTGGTGGTGCAAGGCCTCAGGAATGAGTTGGAGAGGGGTGCACTTTGATGGTTTGTCTTTGATGGTTTGTGACCCCTTCTCAGCTGCTTCTCACGTGAATGTCCAATGTGTACGTGGTCCTCCCGGAGCAGGGGGTTTGTTCTGTTTGGTATGGAGTGATTTCACCATCACACCCCAAAACCCTTCTCATCTGTCACCCGCTGAGCTCAGCTGGGGCAATGACACAGATACATTATTCTTTACTTCTCCTCAGACCTGAGGTGATTAGACATTAGTCTTATCTCAAGGTCCCAGTCATGGTCCAAATTACATTCAGGAAGCATATTAGGGAAGAGGGGTGCTTTGGTGGTTGCAGGCAGGTAGTTGCTTCCTTGACAAAAAGGCTTTCTATGATTTTGACAATGTTTAAGACATTAACAACATTTTAGTCCATCACAACATTAAAAAAGAAAATTATTCCAATTCTGTAGAAAACCAACACTTAAAAGACTTAAAAGACTTAAAAGACTTAATTTTTTAATGAAAAATTAAACATAAGTTACAGAGCTGTATTACTGAGGGGAAAACAAAGTGACAGAGGTTCTTAGCAAAGCATAGCAGTGCTCAGTGCTTGGAGACTTTCACCAAAGAACCCTAAACCTGGTGAGTTCTGTCTTTGTTTCAATATTTCACTATCATAGTGAAATCTGAAATAGACTGAAGAGATTCTATCAATGTTTCTCAACACTTCATAGTCACATGTCACTGTTTAAAGGGGACAGTGGAAGTGAATTAAAATGAATTCAATATTAAATTTCCAAGACTCGTCTGAGTATAGAGAGAACTTTTATTAAAACAGAAAATAAAAATATATGTTATATATTAAGAACACCCTTATATTAAAAACACCCTTATCAAACATTATAAAAACAGAAAATTAAACTAAGTATCTGACGTAAGAAAAACACCAATAGCCAGCACACAACAGAAAAATAGTCCTTCCCCAAGCCTTACCATCCCAGGGATTTCTGAGCCAATGCAGTACCCAAAACCAGTGCAGCAAAGGGAAAAGGAGAGAGGGTGTGAAACAGAGGTTTCGGGGATTTGCTTAAGTTAGCAACATGAATTAAACATTTGCCATGATACAAAGAGCTAAGAAAATGCTGGAGCCACCTACTGATAAAGGACAATACCCAGAGGAGACCAAAAGATGCAAGAAATAGATAAAGAAGCCTCCTGTCTCCAAACTAGTAGAATCAACAAAACTCACTCAAGATAACACCAAAGAACCAGAGCACTCGTGCAGAGGAGAAAAGTTCAAAAGTTCAACCTAAGGAAAACTAGCCTTTAGCCTCAAAAGACCACCAAAAGGAGTTTTTTTTGGGACCACCAAAACAAAGGATGCATGCTCAGAAGGGTGTGAACCTAATTAACATACGAGATGAGGACAGACAGGGCCATGAGTTGAATATGCATGAAAAATTATGTAACCCAATGCATAGGGAACACCTTTGTAAATAAAGATGTAGTTCAGGCTGGGGTAGGTTACACAAGTCTTTGGAGAATTATCTCCCTTGTGTCCAGCACTGTATACATACCCACTTTATAATCTTCAAAAGGTTATGGAGTTTTATTTATTCCGCATCATTTCAGGTGGAGCAGGACAGCAAGGTAGGCAAGGGAAAACAAAGGGATGGGGTTTTCTTTGGCCAAACCAGAAGCCTGTGATGCAGACAAGAGGGTCCAAGTTGCAGCAGCGACCTTCTCAGGAGTTTTGCATGGCCGAAAGAAGGAATGGCATCTGGGCTTTGCAGTTTTTATATCTTTTCGTCCTGGCCCAGCATACTTTGTGGTCCACACATGCGTGTAAGTCTTTTTTTTCCCACACTTTTCCCACCCCAAGAGGCATAGCCTAGTGTTCCATTGGTCATCTTTGCCCCCACCTACTTCCAGTTCTGTTTAGTGGGAAGTCTTCTTTGGTTTTTGCCATGTGGTCCGGTCAAATACGGTGGATACCCTCCCCAAACCTGGGAACCCCACACCGCCCTACCGACACAGTGGCAGTGGCCCAGGGAACTGCAGCCATGGGGCTTGCGCCATGCTTGTGGCATTCCTGAGCACTGTGACGATGGAGAGGAACCATGCACTGTGAGGGGATGCCCTTTACACTGCAGCATGCCCTTTACAGTGGACCAGGGCTCAGCCCTGCACAGGCGGCAGCAGCAGCCCAGGGAGCCATGGCCACAGGGCCCACACCACACAGCGAACCCCACCAGGCTGCGAGGCTGGGCAGTGGTGGCAAGGAACATGTGGCAGTGTCCCCTGCGTGCAGGCGGTGGGGCTGGTGAGATACCACCCGNTGCAGCCATGGGGCTTGCGCCACGCTTGTGGCATTCCTGAGCACTGTGACGATGGAGAGGAACCACGCACTGTGAGGGGATGCCCTTTACACTGCAGCATGCCCTTTACAGTGGACCAGGGCTCAGCCCTGCACAGGCGGCAGCAGCAGCCCGGGGAGCCATGGCCACAGGGCCCACACCACACAGCGAACCCCACCAGGCTGCGAGGCTGGGCAGTGGTGGCAAGGAACATGTGGCAGTGTCCCCTGCGTGCAGGCGGTGGGGCTGGTGAGATACCACCCGCACCACGTCAGGGATGGGGCAGCGCCACTCATGCAGGAACTGGTCAGCGCTGGCCGTGCAGTTGTCCGCCCCATCCTGGGAAACACAGCATCGCACAGGGATGGCAACCGCACTGCGCACGGGAAGCGGGGCTTCCACAGGACAACCACGCCCCCACGAGAACGTCACGCCAGCACGGAGTGGGTGGTGAGCTAGAAACAGGATGTTGGGGAGCTGGGGCTCAGCCCCATGCGATCAGCGGCAATGGAGTATCCCCCTCCCTGCCACGGCAGCAAGGTCAGGCCACGGCAGGATGCCGCGGGGCGGGGGAAGGACCCTCCCCCACCTTCCCTGCAGCCGGTTGTAGACAAAGGAGAAAAAGTTTCCCCCCCCAGAAAAAAACCATAACATTACATTTTTTTTAATAGGGTTATCCAAGTGGTTCAGTGCAAATACTTTTGGAGTATCTGGCCTTCAGACTCTAGCCTGTTCTTAAATANGTGTCCCCTGCGTGCAGGCGGTGGGGCTGGTGAGATACCACCCACACCACGTCAGGGATGGGGCAGCGCCACTCATGCAGGAACTGGTCAGCGCTGGAGGTGCAGTTGTCCCCCCCATCCTGGGAAACACAGCATCGCACCTGCAGCCGGTTGTAGACAAAGGAGAAAAAGTTTTCCCCCCAAGAAAAAACCCATAACATTACATTTTTTTTAATAGGGTTATCCAAGTGGTTCAGTGCAAATACTTTTGGAGTATCTGGCCTTCAGACTCTAGCCTGTTCTTAAATATACGAGTCATTTGTAAATATGCAAAATATTTTATAAGTTACATAAAAACAGTGCATAAACCCCTAATGTTGTCATACAGTGATAAGAAAATACTCTTAGTATTTTCTAATAGAGTCAAAAATTTAGTTTTATGTGATAGCATCTTTATTCTTCTCACAAATACTGGCACATAATATCTTTACTCAGCATATCTGGCAACTACTGGAAGATTTTCATCCTACAAAGCATATATTCATATCCTTAATGTTCATTTGATGCTTAACCTCACACTGAATTCAGTTAAATTAACTGCAAATATAGCTCTGTCCTGGAATTAAAATATGCCATCATATAATTTTATGAAATCACTAAATACATGATTCTTATTTTTCTTATCTTTCTGCCTTTGTGTTTCAAGAAAACAGGTAATAATTTTATAGTTCAATACATATAATTGACTGACTGCTTTCTCTGTTTAAATGGGCATATATCCAACTGTTTGTGTCCATTTCTGTGAGTACTGCACTAGAGGCACCTGACCAAGTAATAAACTTTTATTGTTTATGTAATAGACCAGGAATGTCTATCTACACATTATGTACTACCAGATATCCAGAACATAGCTATATTTACAGCAAAATAGTTATACTGCATACACTTATTAACAGCCAGAAATACAGTTTAAATGATTGCAATGTATGCACTACATTTCTGCATTATAACTGTCTCATTACCTTCTTTCTCAAAAATCTGGAATTCTAGCTCATTAAGATGAAATATTTTTATTATCTTAAGTTATATTCAGATATTTAAGAATGCCTAAAAGAGGTATTTTTAATGCATAGTTACACCTGCATACAATTCAAAACAGGAATTTTCCTCCTAATTCCACCCTCAAAGTTATAATTTCCAGTTAAGTTCAAACATATCTTTTACAAAATAATCAAAAAGGATTTCTTGCATCTAGTGTCATTCTAATTAAGGTGAACTTCATTAAACTAAAAGTTTTTAAAGGATGAAAAATAGATTATCACTACTAATATATCTTAAATAGCAGTAGAAGGTCTTTGTCTTCTATCTATTGGCGGTTTTCAATGAAATCAGGTTTAAAACAAATCTATCTTCATCAGCGTTAGTGCAGTTGTCTGAAGAGAAGTTAAACATCAAGTGAAAACTATAGATGTGAATATATGCTTTGTAGGAAAAAATTCAAACAGGGAATGATTAAGGTCTCACCTGATTAATTATTTCTTTCTTAAAAACAAGTAGGAAGAGAAAGTGTCGGTAACCCAACCATGCAGAATTATCTAACCAAATGTGAAACTTTCAATTCTGGCCTTACACTAAGGCCATTCATTTGACAAAAATACAGCTTTCAGAGAGCCAAAGCCATTATTTTTCATGTTTAACATACATAAGCTTTTCTGAAGGTTCCACAGAGGCATCACTATAATTTCCCAAATGAATTTACCCAGCAGTTTTTGACTCCTCAGGGCACAAGTGTGACTGCTAGGTCCTAAAATCTGAAATACTAGAATTAAAAATATATTGAACTAAGCCTAGTCATTTAAAAGCCAAATTTATTTTTGTGGAAGAAATATATTATATGAGTTATGTCATCATTTTCCTACACAGATAGCTAAGAAAGAATTTTCAGTGATAGATAGCAGATATATTGTACATTGCTCCTGCTTTTCAGAAAGACAGAATAATCTCAGAAACAAGATTCCTGAAATATAACACAGAGCTTTGCCATTGTATCCATCAGAGAAAAACTAATTCCCCAGAGGAGTCTGCCAAGATTCTTAACAAAAATATCCATACAATTTATGTTTCAATCACGGCCAAATTCTTTAAATTACATGAGGACTAACTGGAACATCAGCAACATCTCCAGTGGGCTATTCCAATTTCATTCCTTTTATGTCAGTAGAAGACAGGTCGTTGTCGAAATTGATCTCTTTTATGAGGTTCATAACATACTCTTCAAATTACTGTACATCTTCAGATTTTCTTCTTTTCTCAGAGATCTTAAGAAAGATTAATAACATCAACAATATAGTCTTGGTTAAAAACCAGTTCTTAAATGAATAGTTTTCCCTAAATTTGTTTTGGATCTTACATTAGCAAATGGCAAGGCCAGATTCTGTCACCCTGACCTTTCTGCTCATTCTCCTACATGACAAATGATTCCAATTGTTTTTTTGAAACAACTCAAGAAATAAGATGCTCCTTCACTGTAAATAAGTCTGACAGAATCTGACCCACAAAACTCTGAACAACTGCGTGTCTAAATGGTCAGAACATCTCAAGACCTATTTATAAAAAGAATATATTCTGTCCTACCGCCCCAATAAAACAGTCTGAAGAAATCAGTTTTGACTCAGTTCTTTAGTTAAATTTTTTATGCTTTCCTACCAGGTTACCCTTTCTTTCATTTAGACTTTTTAAATAAAGACTTTACACTACTGTCATTTCTGTTAGAGGATTCTCTAGTCATCATCTGTAGTAATGTGTTTGGTAGATTATCTGGTGCTATCCTTGGCCTGCTGCTGGTCCTTCATCTTCAGCTTCAGTTAATAATTCCTTCAGCTAATATACTTTAAATTTAGTTTGGATTTTTCTACACTATAGCTGCAGTGACTACAGATGTACTTCATGCTCCTGTACTTTAAACTTCTTTAAAATACACATAGATATACACATGCTCACACTTTCAAGCAAAACCTGTTGTTTTATAAAACCTTGCTTAATACTGTTAAAAGTAGAATGAATACAATTTCCTAAACTGCAATAAAGTTTCTGAAAAGCAGAATCCCCATCAATACCAGTTGGAAGCAAGCTAATAGTCAAATCTGTTTAGAATTCTCTTAAAGCTGCTTCAAATGTTGCAAACTTTTAGCACTTGTGATAGATTTTTTCACAACTGGTGTTGGCCTAGGCTGTGTGTTTTGGGAAAGCTTCAGGGAAAATTGCTCAACTACCTTTGACATGTGAGTCAAGGAGAAAAGATCATTTGGCCAATGTAATAAAGTTGGCAACCTTTTCTTTGTACAACTGCAATGCCTCCAAGCTTTGGAGCAGAAAGTTAACATTTGGCATGGTAGCTTCTATACTATCTATGTTTCTTCTTTCATATTCATGAACTTGATCAAAATATGGCCACATTCTAAGAATACAAGATATTTAAGACTGCACAGTGGAGAGTTATTTTGTTGATTTTTTAATACTGATATGCCTACCAAATCATTTAGCATGTCCAAGCTTCTCACAGGTCACGACACTTACTTAAGTGTCATTTACTAAAATATACTTCCACCTTCTTCAAAAAGCAATTGGTCATGCTGCAGCCCTAAGATGAAAGTGCTAAGCATCTGACTTCATTTAAGAGGAATTTAAATGCCCTGGATTGGAAAAAAGCACAAGGACTGAGTCTATGATATCTAATTAACTTCTCTTCTTAATGATGCAAAGGAAACTTCATAGTCATACAAAGGAGCCAGATAGACATGTAGAAGACAAAATTTTGTATTTGAATATCTAAGAGAGAATGTGAGAATTAGAAACAAGATCTGTTAAAGCAAGAAGATAGAATTAGGAAATAAGAGGGGACATGCTGGACAAGAAAACTGAATCATGAGCTGCTGGGAGAAAGAGCACAAACTAAGAAAAGTACAAAGTTGAAACATAGATCAGCAGAGGACATATTCTAAGAATGGCTAGAAGAGGGGAAAGGAACTAAGAACACACTATGCATGCACTCATCACAACTAAATTTTCAACTAAGATGTAGAAAGTGATCTTGTGTTAGTTCATAAATCATATAGATCTGGACACCTGCCTTTAAAGCCACAAATTGTTATTTATTATTCTATTGACTCTTTAATGATTTTTTTTTTATATTTTGAGAAATGGAAATGGCCCTTTACCGACAGGTTTCCAGACATATTAGAGGTTTCCTATCTATATATACTAAGGTTACCGGCTTGGAATAAGTTAATAAAGAATGGCTTCCCTCCTGGTTGGATCCTCTCCTTTCCAGATCATGAAGTTATCCTTTAGCTAATTGCAGAATCTCTTTGATGCTTTACACTTTCCTATATTTGTTATCCAGCAGATGTCCAGTTCATTGTAATCACCCTTGAGCAAATTATCTTGTTGCCTTGAGATCTTTAATACTCGCCCAATATTTTTTTACATTTGTTTTCCTGTTGATTTCTTCAGTCCTCAGGGTCTGTAGCAGATGCTTATTATAGTTTCTCCTTTGTCTTCACAATTATTCTGTCTGAATGTGGGATATTTTGCTGACATTTCATACTTCTGAAACTTTTGAAGAATGGTGGATGAAAAACATTAGGAAGAGAAATCTGGAGAAAAGTAGTTATTAGCATCTGCACAGTTAGTGAAGATTGAAAGACACACAAACTGCCCCAAAGAGAAAGAAAGTACTGTTTCCTTCAGCTCAGAATGCATCACTGGTGTATTTTCCTCATCAGCCATTTTCTTTTTATTGCTGAAAAATAGCCTATTTTTTGAAGTTTATTTTAAACCTGATTCTTTTGCATTTATTCTCATCAGTTACTAAACATAGTGACTATTGAGCTATGAGAATGATATCTGTGAAACTGCATACCTGCTGGTCAGTAAGTGAAAAGGTCTCACAAGTAATTCTCTTAAATATACAAAAATTCACCTGCAGTTTGAATAACTATAATGACAAGACAAGACCTTCCCTCCTGGGTCATCTTCAGTCTTTGGAAACTAGCTTTCCTTCATTTAGTCTCCAAAAAAAATCAATTTGTACTCTAACAATTTTATTGACAAACCTAATCAAGTAATGTGATGCTTCATTCTCCTAATGCTTAGTGTAAAACATCTCCTAAGAGACATCTCAGTTTTCAATGCATCTTGTAACAAAAAAGGAACCAAGCACAGCAGTATCCTCCCTTTCTCTCCCTTTGTATTGGCATCCACTTCTCAAAACTCAGTCTTACTGCAGTTTCCTAGATTTTGTGCGATGAAGCACAGATCAACATTTAGCATGAATACATAATAGCATGAATACAACATTCTTGTGTGGGTCTTCTGGTACACTTCAAACCAAAACTCAATAGAATGTAGTGATGCTGAACACAGGCATTGAAGCAAATACTTTTATTCTTTTCTCAGCCCATATATCCCTTTCATCAAAGATATGAAGACAATATTCTAAATCTTGCAATTAAGTGAGAATATAGATTGGCAACCTTTTTATTTCAGTTTTTCATAAATCAAGCTGACTCAGTCATCATGCAAGTTTTTTTGAGTTATAAATGCAAAATTTGTGCACTCAGTCTATTAGTGTAGATAAAGAGCATAAAATTATACAAATTCAAAATGCAATCCTTGTTTCAGAATTACACAACTAGACTTCAGAATGCCTTAGACATTTTGTAATAGAGTGAAGAAGAGAGTGATATATTCTTTACACATCTGGGTAGTTATGCTGATCAGAAAATATGTGGTCATGTTCCTGCTTTATCTCTAATTTTTCTTAACGTCTCAGAACTGCTGTGCTTCTTCAAAGAAGGAAGAGCAGCACACTGATAAAATCGTTTATTATTCTGCCTTATCTTTAGACAGACATAGATTCGGCAGTGAAAATATAATCCTTAGTCTGTCATGTTGATGTACCATTAAAAAACTGACAGTTTACACCATGACTCACTCTTCAGTATTTTGTCTTACTTTTTCTAATTTTTATAAGGAAAGTGAAGTTGCACCTTCAAGAATGATACAAGCATTTTGGTCAAACCTCTACAGCACAACAGAACAAGGTCCAGAGGTTGTCACAAAAGTGTACAACTGAACTGGCAAGATTGTGTATGACACTGTTATCTTGACAGTATAGCCAAGTTTGTACAACCCTTCTACCTCATACCCTAACTAGTGCTGCACCCACAACTTACGTATGCATATTCAAACCACAGAACATTCAGTAACATCTAGGCTTTTCAGTGCATAGCTCAGCTGTGAGAACATGGCTTTGGTTTCTGAATCACTAATGGGTGATTTATCTCATATAACTTTAGATATTTAAAAGTTGGACCTTTCACTTAGAGAGGCTGAACAGCAGCAGGGAGATAGGCATGTCAAAGGGAAATTAGTTCCATTTATCACTATTTTTCAAGATACATGGTCACATAGCTGTCTATTTCTCTTGACTTGTTACTAGATAACAATTTACTCTAGTCATCTGCCTTCTAAATGGCTGGTTATGTTAAATGCATCATCCCACCAGCACAAACAATCATAAACCCTATTGAAAACCTAAAATGTAGCACACAGACTGTACATACTGAGAAATAGCTAAGCATGGTGTTATCTACACTTATTTTTTTTCCTAAACTAGTCTTTTTAAATGGCACCTATTTTTGCTCTCATAGGAAAAATTATGCAAAGAACCTACAGTAAATACTGGGTTTGATGAATAAGCTTTTCCACTACAAAGACAAAAAAAAAAAAAAGTAGGAGCGTATTTCACTCCTTGAAAAGGTTAGCTAACTATTTTGTAAAGTGGTTTCCTTGGGGCTCTCCAAAACAACTGGGCCAGTTCTATGCAGAAAAAATGCCCAGAAGATATAAGGGGACTGAAATCTTTTGAACCAGCAGCTGTGCTACCTGCAGCTCTCCATAACAAGCAGACCAATTCCATGTGGAAACAGAATGAGCACAAGATATAAAAAGATCAAAATTGTTTGAACCAGCAGCTGTGCTACCTGCAGCAGTTAATCTTTTTGGCAATCTGTTAGAGACACACATTCCTCAGGCTAAGAGGACTAAGAGGCTTTTGCTGACTGTTGTTCCTCAGAGAGAAGCCAAGTCCAATTCTCCCTTTATTCCCTCCCACAGTTAAATAGTAGACATATATATATATTTGGGAAAAAAATTACTTTCATTTGCTTTGTTGGAAAGGACATTTTTTTATCAGTTGCTTTGAATAGAGCTATTGGCAGCTCATTTCTTAAACCAATTTTTCTTTAACTAAATGATAAGATCTTTTACTATGAAGAAGCTAAAATTGTGTAAGTTTTAATAATACTAATGTCAGGCATGGGCAAAGGAATATGTTCTCATATGGACCCAGTGTCTGCAGTGAAGATAAAATGCACTTTTGTACTATTACATATAAATTAAACCTGAAGTGTATCTGCCCTCTAAAATACTGGTATTTTTTTCTCTGTAAAATACTGCCTCTCTTTTACTCTCATTGGACAAATAATTTAAATAAACCAGTGTTTTGGCCCTTAAATACCTGCCCTCTTTTTTTCTAAGATTTGTGTTTCTCATTGTGTTCTCCCTCACACTTCAAGGAGTATATTTTACATTATGGATAATGATCTAATACCTCAGAATAGTTTCCATTTCTAGTTTTGCTTTTTCACAGTTGCACTATCTTATCAAATATTTCGTTAGTTAAAAAAGGAGTGTAATTTTTAATATTTATGTTTCAGACATTATATGTTCTGACAAATTACAAAGTAGCTGTTTGACCACACTTCTTCCAAAAACTTTTGAGAAATAGAATAGGGAAGAAGAGATCACTTCCCTGCCATGTTGAAAAAAAAAAAGTAATTTTTAATATGTGATTATCCAAACACACACAAAACCCCACCCAATCCTAGGGCTTGGGTAGCAAACATAGAGTTACTCAACCTTATGATGTATACCCAGGCTTTCAATTTTTAGTCATCCCTCAGCTGCTCTGGGAAGTTCTGGTGCTGCTTGCCTTTTTTATTCCCAATGGAGAGGGGGTAAATGAGTCACAAATTAGTGTAACAGTAAGTAGCACAATTCTGTGTGCCAGTGAAATGACCCATCTGTGTTTTGTACCTACCTTTATACCTGATTTTGAACAACAGTATATACAGGTGTCTGCAGGCATCAGAGAGGCCACTTATACTGTAAAATGTATGTTCAACTACCTGAGCATGTTTCCTGTAGTATGGGCAGGCAGGAAGGTAAAAAAAATGTAATTTTTCTGAATTTGTATTAAAATACCTGAAAGCTGTTCTAGAAAAGAAATGCTTAGAAACACTGCAATAGAAGAGCACATTCTATTCCAGTTATGGTATATCAATTTGTTTTCAAGTTCAAAAACAGTTTCTTAAGAAGAACCACCCTGAACTTGTTACATAAGGGTGCTGTCAGCTAAACTTTGATGACATAACGGCTCCTTCTGTAGTTCTTAAACAATGATTTTGACTACTCTTTCAAGTCAAATTGAAGATTACTAATAACAAACTCTTTATTTCTGATTATGTCTGTATCCTATATTTCATTTTTTTTATATACCAATCTCAAAGGCTTTCCCAGTGCTACAAAACCAAATAACTTTACTAACTGTAGTGGTTAGACACTGACTGGATGCCAGGTACTCACTAAAACCCACTAAAACCATTCTCTCACTCCCCTCTGCAAATGGACAGAGGAGAGAAAATATAACAAAGGGTTTCTTGAGTTAAGGACCATAAGAGATCCCTTACTGATCACCATCACAGGCAAAACAGACTCCAAGTGGGGATATTAGTTAAATTTATTACTAACGGAATCAGAACTTGAGAATGAGAAGTAAAATGAATCTTAAGGACACCTTATTCCCACCCCCATTGTTGCTAGTTCTACATCCTTCCCCTCAGCAGTGCAGGGAGATGAGGAATGAGGGTTATAGCCAGTTGTTATTTCTGATACTGCTCAGATCCCTCCCATGGGAAACAGTCCTTCATGAACATCTCCAGTTGAGTCCCTCCCACTGGAAACAGTCCTTCACACACTGCTGCCACATGGGTCACTTTTCCACAGGGTGCAGTTCTTCAGGCACAGGCTGCTCCAGCGTGGGTCCCACACAGGCCACAAGTCCTACCAGGAAAACCTGCTCCAATGTGGGCTCCTCTCCCCATGAGTCAGCAGGTCCCTGTCAAGACCATGCTCCAACATGGGACAGCCTCCTTCTAGCATCCACCTACTCCAGTGTGGGTCTCCTCCACAGGCTACAGGTGAATCTCTGCACACCTGTGGTCTTTGATGCCTAAAACAAGAGAAAAACTTTCCTGACAAGGACAAAGTAAAGAGTTGGTCTTTAATAGAAGCTTCCAGGTCCACAGTGTACATAGACACCCCCCACCATAGCAGTAGTACCCCTTTTTCAGTACTAATCAATTATCATATCTAATGGATACATCCAATCCCAAAATCACTCATCCCTTGTCCTAACCTCCAGCTCTCCCCTTGGAAGATCTCCCCCCTTGCTTCTCCGGGCAGTTTTGAGCCTTCTATCTTGCTTTGTCTACCCCATATCTTGTTATTTCCCTCCAGTTTCATGTCCCAAAGAGGATGTCCTTGCTAGAACTTGTTTTTCCCGAAAAGAACATTAAACAACATTTCACAGACTGTGCGAAAGAGGTTTTCTACCATCCAAAGTGTAATAAACCATGCAGCTATGCTAAAATCCAGAAATATAAAGAATATAAGAAATCTTAAAGCATCATCCTCCATGGGCTGCAGGGGGTACAGCTGCTCCACCATGGTCTTCATCTCAGCTTCAGAGCCTGGAGCATCTCCTCCCCTTCCTACTCTGCTGACCTTGGTGTCTGCATTGTTGTTCACATGTTCTAATTCTGCTCTTCTTTGGTGGCCATCTTCATCTGCCCCTTAACTTTTTTTCCTCCTTCTTAAATAGAGAGGCATTACTACCACTTCTGATTGCCCCAGCCTTGGCCAGTGGCAGGTCCAGCATGGGGCCAGCTGGCATTGGCTCTGCTGGACATGGGGGAAGCCTTCAGCATCTTCTCAAGAATCCTCCCCTGTAGTCTCCCCACTACCAAAACTTGGCCACAGAAACCCAATACACAATCATAACACCAAAAAACTCCCTTGTCCTAGGTTCCCTTTTCCTAATTTTGTAAATGCACATCTTCTGTAATTATTCAGTCTCAAAGAGTACAGTTGTAGTAGATAGTATCTATGAACAGGAGCTGCTAGAAAATTAATTTAAGGTCTATATAGAAAATAGTCCCTATTATATACATTTATCTATCATTTTCTAAATACAGGTGAAGAAAACTGAGAAGTTATAAACTGAAAGTGTGTCTAAGCTTTGTTCAAGGAAGGAACTTCATTAATGAAGACAAAGCTTTCAACCCTCTCAACCTGATGAAATCTGTGCTCATTTTGGTCTTAACAGTGTTCTAAATTATTCTAGTCTAAATCAAACTGTTACACAGCCTGCATTTGCTGGAGCAGGAGGTTCAGACATGCTCTACATACTGAAAAAAGCCAGAAGTAATATTAAGGGTTTGTGCCATATGTGGAAGTATACCAAAGGCTGTTTCAGGTCATCTTTCTCTCTTGTGTTGAAAATGGAGATCTATATTTGGTATTTAGAAGTTAAGTTCTAGAGAGATAATAACTTTATCATTGAAGAACTTTGGAGATATTTTCACTGAGGTGGATTAAGGACAAAAATGGAAGAAAGTTATTAATAGGATCTGAAGAAAAAACATGTATTTTCAGACCATCCAATTCTCAAAAACTCAGATGAATCCTCACATCCTGTGAGAGCTCTTGTTCTTACGATTCATAGTATGACTATCTCAGATCCTGCATTTTCTTTCAGAAGATCTGTCTCCCATTTCTCAGTGTACATTAACATTCCCTGCAAATACACTAATTCCACAGCAATTATCATTTGAGAAAACTTAATCGTCCTCAAAACTAACAAGCTAACATGTACCAAAGTAATACTGTATATTTCATGTCTCAAATCAGTTTCAAAAGGAATACTAATGAACATACTTGTTTTTCACTGGAAATAAAATGGCAGTTTTATATCCAAGAACTGGATTTAAAACTCAAAAATAACACTGCCTAAGTCTCTTGAAGAAACAGACTATGAATGAAAGTTTACTAAATGCTTTATGTATTTCATCTGAATATAGACATGGCTCTGAGCAACCTGACCTAGTTGAAGACATCCTTGCTCATTGCAGGGGGGGGTTGGACTAGATGAACTTTAAAAGGTTCCCTCCAACTCATACTATTATATAATTCTGTATTGCATACTGTACTGCATATTCCATAGAGAAAAAAGCTGAGTAATGTAGGATACTTCAGTCTAAAGAAGAGATGACTGAGGCTTTAGGAGAGAGTGACAAAAATCTGTAAAATAAAAACTGTGAAAACCTTACTCCTTTGCTGTCTCATCAGTACAAGAAGAGATCTTGAATGAAATATGGCAGATTCAAAACAAAAACAAACAAAAAAGGAAAGTGTTTCATACAGCTTCTAGCTATGCTTTGGAATTCCACTTCAGAGCATATTGTGGATGATAAAATTTCAGATGTAAAGGAAGATTAGTGGAAGGAAAATTCATTGAAGGTTACTAAACCCATAGGAAACACTAGAACAGTAAGTTTTTTAGCTAACAACTGGTTTCAGTCTGGAACAACATATTTCTTAAAAATCATCATCATCTAATGAGAATTGCATCCTCACAACAGTAAATTGTTAGTTCATAGAAGTGATTTGTTGGCAAATCCTAGTAGTAGCACTCAGTTTCTAGGGAAAAGTTCTAAATTCTTGCAAAAAATATCAGAACATAGATTTGTAGAAGACTACAAATGTGAAAAAAATATTTAGTAGCACTGACATTCAGTAAGTGTTCCCAATGTAAGTAGAAATAAAAAATCCCTCAGTGTCCCAGGGGGCCACAGGCTGAACATGAACCAACTCTGTGGTGTGGCAAAGGGGACAAAGGTATTTCAGATGCATTAGGTAGAGCATTCTCAGCAGTTTAAAGAAGGTGACCCTTCACCTCTAGGCCCTGGTGAGACACATCTGGAGTACTGGGTCCAGTTCTGGACTCCCCAGGAAAAGAGAGACATGGATTTACTAGAGTAAGCTCAGCAAAAGGCCATGATTAGGGAGTTGTAGGATCTGTCATATGAGGAGGGTCTGAGAATGCTTGGAATATTTAGTCCGGAGAAAAGCACAGAAGGATCTTACTAATGTATAAACACAAAATAGAAGGAAGCAAAGAAGACAGACCCAGATTTTTCTCAGTGGTACCTGCTAGCAAAACAAGAAGAAATGGTCAAACATTGAAATAAAGCAAGTGGCTTCTGAAGGAAGAGCACTGTTTTTACTGTAAGCATGGTCAAATTTTGGAACAGGTTGTTTAGAGAGGTTGTAGAGGCTTGATCGCCATACATATTCAAAATCCAAGCAGACAAAGATCAAAGCATCCTCTTCTACCTGCCCTTTATTTGAGCAGGGGGGTTGGACTAAACATCTCCAGAGGTGCCTTCTGTCAAACTATGACGACAATTGATTAGTAAAAGCAAATCGGTGCTTAAGACATTTCATTAAAACACACAGAAAAGAATAAATCCAAAGATCAAGAAAAAAAATCAAAAAACTCTTGATCAGCAAAATTCTTTCTGCTTTAATGATCGGATATGTACCACAAGTTAAAAACTATTTTGGTTCCTGTAGAACAGAAATAACAAATTAGGCCATCTGAGACCAGATAATAAATCTGGAAAGAAAGTAAACAACATTTGGGATGAACAGAGACAATTATGCTGAAATATTTTTTTTCCTTAGGGAAAGGAAATTACACAAGACTTACCTATGCAAACAAAAAACAACAGTGAGAGAAATGAGAAAAATATGCAGATTGAGTTTTAAGACAATAATTTATCTAAAGCTTATAAGGTGCAGGCGTGTTATATTTTCTATTTAATAAAAGTACGTAACATTATGATGAAAAATATCTTTACATTGGCAATTTTTCATGTAAGTCTGATTGAAATTATAATTAAAAATTCACAGATCTAGTGAACCTAGTCCCTCATTTCAGCTGAAGGATCAAACCTTACTTCTGTCCACAGAGAGAGCAAAAGGATTGTATTCATTCTGACGGCTTTTTCAAGTCACACATTTTTTCTGTTCCTCAAATGCCAAGAATGCTTAATATGCTCAGAACATGATATTTTGTGAATTTACAAAGCTCTAATCTTTATGTTTTGGATTGGACATCAAAACAACAGTTAGATGAAACATTAGACATTTTCTTAAGAAATCATAAGCATTTGTTGTGTGTACTCACTGTCCTGGGAATGGAGAGTGGTCTGTTTTGGAGTCAATTTGTTCTTTATATCTTCAATAAATAAATGTTATCAATGTAGCTTTGGAAGCTTAGCATACTAAAATAGAAGTTTTTATTTCTTTACAACAAAGTAAGCACCAGTGCACTAGAGGAAACTCAAGATGAGTGTTTACTGTGCTCAGTGTTTTATTCTATTTAATCACAAAGTCACAGAACCAATGAATTGTTGAGGTAGACACCTCTGTAGGTCACCTTGCCCAGCTCCCCTGCACAAGCAGGACCATGTAGAGCTGGTCATTCCAGACCACATCCAGAAGGGTTTTAAATATATTCAAAGATGAAGACTTAACCTTCCTGGACAATCTGTCTCAGTGCTTGACCACCATAGAAGTAAGAATTTTTTTTTTCTTATTTTTAATTGGAATTTCCTGTAATTTATTGAAATTTCTTTACTACCTCCCATCAGGTGTTTATATACATTGAACATACATATCTTTTTCACTATAACTAAGTCCAGTTCTTTTAGCCTCTTCCCACATGCTCCAAGTCCTTAATCATCTTCATACCAGAAGTAAGATGAAGTTGGGCCGCATTTATAGCTACCAAGCTGAAGATGAAACAATTCTGCTCAGGTTTCCACATATTAAATCCACTAATGTAGGCATTAAATATAGGAATGCTGTCACTGCCACCACTGTCACTTAACACTTTACAAACGCTGAGAGAACTTTCTCATTTCTTTAAAATAAGAGATAGAGCCATCCACTCTGAGAAGATAATTTCACAACATTTATCTCAGGATTACCAGATAATTTCATCTAGACAAGAATTAGGTATCTAAACTGTAATGGGGCTTGAATTTCAGGCAGACTTCTTTTTTAAGGTTCCTAGTCCTTGTGTTTAGTTCTCTGCAGTTTTCTGCTCTGCTTGCTAGAATAGCTAAATACCATTGCTCTTGATCCTGTACTAACCCTCCTCACACAGTGCAAAAAATCCAGCTTCTGGCATAAGAATCTGAATTCTTAAGGAATGAGACATTAGAAGTTAAATGCTACATTAGCCAAGTAATAGATAATTAACTTCTTTTGGCTGAGACTACTAACACCTTTAGAGTATAAAATATCTGAAGAAAAAATTGAAGCGACCATTTTACTGAAAAGATGAACAATTCACTAATAGGTGAATTTGTGGACAATAAGCAAGTATTTTTACAATATTGTCTGTTTAGAAAGAAAAAAAAAAAAGCAAACATAAATCCTGCTACACACCATGAAAGAATTAAATTACATCTTACCACCTAGAAATATTGACTAAGACAATCATTTTTACTCGAGATAAATGAGATTGAATTTTATTTACACCTCATATTCAATGTTGGCAGTGCAAAAATTTTTTTTATACAAGTACTTTATCATCAGTATTCCTATATATTAGATATGTATTTTATTAATCAGTTTGCAAAAGTCAGTCATTTCAATAGGAAGAATATATTAAGTTTAAAAGAATAAGTTTTCATTAGTATGAGAACAAAGCCTTCCTTCTCACAGATTTAGAGATACTCAATAGAGATATATATATTCGCCTCAGCATTTTGTTTTGCAGAAGTATGGTTCCTCATTTGCATGAGGTTCACTTAAAATTTCAACAAACATTTTCTTTATCTTTCAGCTACTTTTATGTTTCCATTGGCTTTATGTATTCTTATTTGGGGTGAAGAATGGGAAATAAAACACAGTTATGGAATGAGATCCAACAATCAACTAAGCTGGGTCTTATATTTTTTCAGATAATCTCTTTATCTCTCATATACATCAGCTAAAATAATCTCTGGTGCAGCTTTTACCTTGTGCTGAACAAGACACTTAAAATTTTCAGACTCAGTGGAACTTGCTGTGCAAGGAGGAGCACCAGGTTTTTACAGAAAATTTTCAAGGTATTAAATGGACAAATACTTTAAAAGGCATAACTGTACCACTAGAACTTAGGAAAAGATATTAACAATATTTGTCTCAAAAAATGAAGTCTAACTTTATTTTTCTGTTATTTCTTGCTTCTACCTGTGATTGAAGGTGAGAAATCAGAATTACAAACAACAGACAGGCAATATGACTTTTACAATTTGTATAAAATAAAAATGCACTAAAGTTATTATGATAGTAAACTTAACTTTGTAAATATTTAAGACTGAATTCTGGAGCAGTGATATTTTAATAATTTTTTCAAAATCTGACATTATATCCAGCAATGGCTAGGTGTATAATTCCCGTATTTGTTGAAGATTATCTGTCATTGCTCTGATTATGAATGGGCAAAAAGCGAAATAATCCATACAGGAGAATATAAGGTTCTTCAAGGGTTTTAACGTTCCAAAAATTATAATCTGACTGGGAGGAAAAAAAAGTGCTAGGAAATTCATAATGAATATCAGGATCTGTTTTATCCACAGGATCATTGGTTGCTGGAAAAAGCTATAAAGACAGATGAAAAATGCGGGCCTTTTCAGATTTTTCTCAGTCAAGATATAAGTTGTTGAGTTCAGTAGAGGGAAATGCAGGGAAAAAAGCAATGATGTAATAAGTAAGGACATTAAAAGGGAGAATTTATAGGTTATTTCTGGCCTCTTAAATTATAAACTTATTTTACCATATGCTTGCAGAAGAGGATATTTTAAAAAAAATAAATAGATCACACCTAATGGAAAGATTTCCAAAGTAATTGAAAGTGTTTGGAAATCTCTATTGATTGCAGCAGTGGGATAGATAAAGCCATAAGTGTTAAGCACTCCAAAGAAAAGACTTTTGGATGTTTAAAATATTAATGTAATCAAAATCTTCCTTTAATGGTGTGTGACTCAGTAAAGTAATTTACCACTAAGAAAGAATAATTATGCAGTTAGTTTGAATAAGTCTATATGGCATTTTCTTAATTACAAAAACCTAAAGGCCACGAGCACAACAGTTGATACAACTTGATATTCATATCCATGGTGATAAGCTATTTTCTATTCATGACAGAAGACCCTACTAAGGCCTCTCAGAAACAATGTATGCATTGACAATGTTTGAGTAGTATCTGTCACACAAAGATATAGATGTTTATGATAGTAAAAGTATCAGTTAGGAGAACTCAGTGAGGAGGCCTGCTAGTTCTATATTTATGAGGAACAAAACTTTGATCCAACTAGTATAGTATAAAAATGTTTTTAAAAAAGCAAAAAATACTTGCAAAAAACAAAAAAAAAAGAAAGAAATTACAACAAAATATTGTGTTCAAAGGGAGAAGTCATTATTACAATATAAAATACAACAATATATTTTTGTGTCATATATTCATCTAGATAGTCCAAATCCACTAAAGCAAATCGTATTCTGTGATTCTATATGAATAATTGAACTCCTTCAGTACCTTAGTTTATTGCTATCTTGCTCTCCCATTCCTGATAGCAGATACACTCTTGTACATGAGTCAGTGATATAAGTTTTGGAAAAATGTTGATAATTTGGTAGAAAAGGGGAATCAAGCTGAAATTCAGTAGAACAGACACCATGGAGAAGAAAAAGG
>WEIV01015230.1:21808-45260 GCA_013390005.1 Calyptomena viridis
TTTATTTCTGCTTATGCTGTATAATCATTGTGTTTTAACAGAATGCTGTCCTCCTTAATTTTTCTGTCAGAAGAAACTCTTGCAGCTATTTAAATTTTTTTGAGTTGGGTATTCCTTATGTGCATATTTACTGTTCTCTGACATGAAAATCTGGAAGGACACGAGGAAAACAAAGAGTTTTACGTAGAGGAACAAAGCAAGAAAGATTAAATTATTATAAGTTAAATTATATATGTTGTTATATANATGTAGGAAAATTACAATAGCTATATTTGAAATGCCATATGAATTGAGGTCAGCAATATAGACTCCCTACTAGACCCCAAAATCATAAAACACCTATATTTTTTTAATGACTAGAATCCAAATTTGGGCTGCTTAATAACTGTTAAATTAATTATTACACCAAAGATACTGAACCTTGGCGATTTAATGCATTTATACATTGAATGTATTTATGCCTATTTATTTGAGAACAACTGTGTCTTCAAGTACTACTGTATTGTGGCATGTTAGCAATATAATTTTCATATACCAAAGGAGCAATGCACATATCTAAATAGATGGGTATCTACATTTTATGTAGATCCTTCCAAGTCCAAGAATAATTCATAAGAGATTTTGGATATCTGACAATGTCTGCTTTTGAATACCCTGAACAGCCTAGCTGTATCCTTTATTTCAGTTAATTACCAGTAGTCACATTTAGTAGTAGCATTTAGAAAAACTGTGAATCCCTCCAAATTAAAGGCAACAATAAAGTTTATATAATTACTTTTTACAACAACTTTAAAAAATACATTAACAGCCAACATGGAGATGTAATAATTGTATAGTATTACCATATAGGAGCCTGGAAAAGAACTGTTTAAATAATTATATATAAAGCGGAGCAAGTTTTATTTCTGAAGATATTTTTTTGTTTTAGGCATGGAGAAAGGCTTGCTGTTGCCAAGGTTAGTCTTCTGTTTCCTTTATAAAAAAGAACATATACCATGGAGACAATGTAATCCATTTTATTAAGTATGTGGCCTGTCTCTCAGCTTTTTCCAAGATATGCTAGCAAATCTCCATTTCTGCTGGAGAAGTTCCATGAATATTTCCTTGGAGGAGTGGATGACATGGCATACTGGACAAACAATATTTTTGAGCTGACAAGCCATATGCTAGAGAATGGAACCAGGTACAATGTGTATATTTTTATAGAAGTTCTAGCATTGTATGGCTCTTTTACAAATGCAGCCTTACTGTAGGACTTTATAAGACCAACAGTGGCAATTAATCTATCAGTTTATATGGAAAATGTCACTGGGGCTATTTTGGGAAATTGCATTTGAAATAAATGTTATACTATTATGTCCTTTGTTCTAGAATGGCACTTTGATTAAAAATGTTTTAGGTTAATAGAAATAACAGGGCATATTACAATAAATTTCCTTCAAGAGTTATAGAAAGATATGTGGTATTCCTATGGAACCCAATCAAGGTCCTTAAAATAAATATCAGGTGGGTTTGTAAGGATTATGATGATGCTCTGACCTTGAGTTTCTTGAGAAAACAGATGACTTCTAACAGAGGAATCAGTAAGGATAAAAATTTTATTTTTAGTTTCACTTCCATTGTGGGAAAATCTTTAAAGTGCATTCTGCATATTTTTATTTAGTGGCTGCTACCTGCCTGAGAACCCTCTGTTTATAAACTGCACAAAGGAGCACAAGGACAACCATGTGTAAGTACAGTTCTGAAGGTTCAAAAGTTTAGTGATGAAAGGAGAGTCTTCTGCTAATGTGGACAGTGAGCTATTGAAAATTAGAGATATTTTGGTTTATCTTTTTGTGTGTGAATTAAGATTCTCATAGCATGAATAAGAAAGCTTTGTATAGGGGAACTGTGCAGAACCTAAGAGAGATTTTTACCTCAAGTCATTAATTCAGTTATATTAATTCTTATTACCGCCCTCTTTATTTTAGCAGAAACAAACTATCAAAACATGAACATCACAAGAATACAACTTCTTTGCTTACAGAAACACTTGAGAAGAATGCAAACTATACAGAGAGAGGAGTTCACTTCAACATGCAGTCTTGGGCAACAGTAAGTGAGAAGTGACAGATGTGTCAAGTAAAATTCAGCTCTGTATAAAATTGTTTTCATTTCTGTTTGGAATGCTGCATGATGGAGCAGGGTCTCTGAAGGTTAACAATAGCCTCTGACTTCACTTCAAGTAGATTCTATACCATTGTTAATCTATATACATTAATCTATGTTACTCATAGATGTTACAATCTATGTTAATCTATGTGCATCATAAATACTCAGTTTTTACATTTTGGTCATTGTATGGTAGAGTTAGAACACACCTTGCAGTGCCAAAAAAGGACAAAATATATCTTTTAGATTTACATTTTACAGAATTAGTTGATCCAGTTTTTTAGGTTAAGAACTCCCCCTAAAGCATAGCAGTGAACAATTAGCAGTGCTCCCTTTAAAGCATACAGATTTTTGTCTCTAAAATGCTGCTTATGACCTGAGACAGAGTCCTCTTAGATCCCTGTGGTGGTTTCCACTGTCCACGATTTGGCTTTTGAGGTGCCTCAAAATGTTCTAGAGTTTCAGCCTGTGTTTTAACCATTCTTGTGTCTCTTTATTGGTTTTATTTCAGAATTCCCTCCGCTTGATAAACCGTGCTTTTACAACCAATATCTGGAGAGCATTAGCAGCTACACATCAGAAATCTTCTAAGCACATCTCCAAGCCAGTAGCTTCATATTTTCTGACTTCACCCTATGCTAGACTTGGATGGTTGGTAATTTTTTTCCTCCCACCTCCCTCTTAATTTCTGAATATTTTGAGTATCCACCAAAATATTGTTTATTTTTTGGATACTGTTTGAATGTGAAAGTCCAAACCAATTAATGGTACGAATCTGGCAGAATGGCTTATATTGTCTGTCCAGAACAGCAAGTTAGCCCATAAGACTTTTCTTTCAGATGTTGATCAAACTCAGAATGGAAAGAACCAAGTTAGAATCAACATGGGCTCTGGTTATGACCAGTATGGGAATGTTGTTATCCTTTTTTGGTTGTTGCTTGTTGTTTGTGTAAATTAGTTGTCTGTCATGAGTTGATTACTGATGATGCCTAATGAGCATTATTCAAAATAATTCAAGGAGTTCAAAGATAGATTTGGGACAGAGAGAGGCATATTCTCTCTCCTTCTCAGAGAGGTTCTAGCTTGACCTGCAGCAGGGAAGAGTAATAAAATAAATTTGCACTGCTACTCATTTTGCTTCACTTATTCTGACTCAAAATCTGGATTTAATTCTTGAGTTTACTTCACACCAGCTAAATTTAGCAGTAGTTAGCTCTTTTCTCTCCACATTCCCTCTCTAAACTCCAACATATTACTGAAACCTGTAATCCCTTTGCTTATGTCCTGTTAAGTCCATCAATTAAAAGAGAGGTTCAGTTTAAAAGATATTAAATTCCATCTTTTGTATTCTGTGTCATGTGCAAGCAGCCCTTTTTCATGCTTCTTGCTCTGATTGCTCTCAGGTGCCTTGTGTCAGTAAAAAGCAGTTCCTACAGAACTCAGCTGAATTAATGGAAGATGAATCTTAAAAGGCTCTGATTTTATTTCATTCAAGAAAACACAAATCAAATACATAATATGAAAAACGCTTTGCAGATCTTTACAAAACTATAAGGGGAAAGACAGGTCTTGGTATACCTGAATTAAAATTATCTATTTTCCACTAATGTTGTGGTAGTCTGGAAGTTAATGGTGATTTTGTTGACCCCCTTGCTGTACAGGGCAATGGTGTCAGCTGATCTAAACCAAGATGGATATGAAGATGTGGTGGTTGGAGCACCAGGATACAGCACCATGGGCCAGGTGCAGACAGGACGGGTGTATGTGGTCTATGGTAACCAGTCAGGTTTGCCACCACAGGACATGGAGCTGGATGCAAAAGCTGACCAAGTGCTACAGGGTCATCAGGTGAGGCATCGAGTCAGATATTTTTCACTTAAATTGTTTGGCCTGAAAACGTGGTAAATTTTGACAGAGAAATGATATCCTTAATGTGGCTGAGTATTACTCCTGAAATTCTCCTCCTGATTAAAAGATGTCCTTTGTTTTTCAAGAAAACTAACCTTTACTAAAGTCACAAGAACAATTGAAGCAATGGTGATTTGTAGGTTCACTTTCATTACTGTGCCAGACAAGTGGGTATTAAAACATAATCTGTCCTTGAATAAAACAGGTAATATCTCTTTAGGTCACCATATATCTCATTCAGGTCCATACATTTAAGAAAATACTGTGATTTTACCTTTCTTTTTAATATAATAATATTAATTCAATATGTTTCAATTCCTTTGAAGCTACATTTTTTTCATTAATTAATAACTTCCCACAAAATAATTTTTTGTCTTTAGTAAGAGTACACTGTATTTAAAAAAAAGAGAAAACTGGGATTTGACATGATGTGGCTGGCTTGTAACTAAGCAGGATCAAATGACCCTTTTGAGTAATAAATATTCTCTATAGAAAATGTATATTCACAAAGAAGAGAATAAGGGGAAATGGGATACACTTCATTTTAATCTGTTACTATGGTTATAAACTGCATAGTAACAGCTGCTGTCTCCTTACATAATAATTTTAGTGGTTCACAGCTATAATGTCAACAGGAAAGATTGTAAGCTTAATATCCATGGTGTACTGGGCTCAGAAGAGGAAATAGCAAAACAGCACCATATTGTAGTCAGTTTTCTTATATTTTAACACCTCCATGTCCTCAAATAGAACAGCTGACTCTGATTAGTGTATTGGTATGATGGTCATTACTTGGGAGACCAAAAATTGTCTGGATAGATTTTTGTCATCTGTTTCTAGTTTTTCCCTGTGCAAATGTGCATTAGGTTTTTATGGTTTTAGTCTTGAAAACATCTGTTATTTTCACGAGAGCAATCCCTTTTCTTTTAGCCTTCAGGAAGGTTTGGTTCTGCCTTGGCAGTCTTGGATTTCAATGAGGATGGAATGCCAGATCTGGCAATTGGAGCACCTTCTGTGGGATCCCAGTTTCTTACTTACAAAGTAAGCCACACACATGGGTTTGGGTTTTTTTCCTCTCCAAGCAGTATGTTTTTATTAATACATATTTTTTGGAATAGTAAAATAAGAGAGAGAATTTCTGTTGTTGCTCAAGGTGACAATATAATTTAAACACAGAAGTTTATAACCTTTGTGAGTACTTTGACTAGAGCAATGATAGCTATTAATATTTCTCTTTCAGTGGTCTTTTTTGCACATTAAAAATCCAAATGAGATTGTGACTTTGCAGCACTGATGTTCTGGAAATGCAAGGATCATTCATGAAATACAAGTGTACCCTTTTTGATTAGGAACAGAGTCTGGAATGGACCTCATAGGTCAGTGAGCATTGTTATATGCTGTCCCAGGCCAACAGATGATATCTAAAATGTGATATGAACACAGACACACTTGCTAAAATAATCAAGTTACAGAGGCTTAATGACTTGCAGTTTATCAGATAAGCTCATGTATTGATCTCTGAGTATTTTCAGCCCCAGCAAACTGAGAGGTAAAATGTTTTGATTTAAGCCATATCCAGTAAGCTTAAAACTCTTCAGAATTTCAGATACTTAGCTGCCTAAGTAAGAATTTAAATAATTTAAATTTTATGTAGACCCACATAAAATGCACATGTGTGTGCATCTGTTGTTCAAACCGTTCCATTGCATTAAATAATGGTTATCAAAATTTGAGACACCCAAATGGATATATAAAGAATACAAATATACAGTATACTGTCCTTGCTCCTTACCCACAGTATGATGAAAATGTACTTCTCTAGTTTGTTGCTTGCCTACAGCAGTAGCCATTACACCATGGGTATTCTTATGTTTGGAGTAGAAAAGATAGAATTATGAGAAGGCTCTGACAAGAAAAATGCAGTTGTATTAATAGCCCTTGCAGAACTGTTCCACTCCTTGTAATTTGCCTTGGATTTCATACTGAGTACTGACATGCAGATGCTCTCATGCCATATTTGCTTTTCCTGCTGTTTAGGGTGCTGTGTATGTCTACTTTGGCACTGAGGGAGGAGTCTTGGCATCTCAGCCAAACGTTACCATCACTTGTCAGGTATATTGATAACAAACAACAACCCTCTAAGGCTAACCCAGGGGTACACAAGCAGGAGGTGAGATAAAAGGGAAAGGGGCTTATGGGCTTAAAAAACGATGTTAAAATCACATTTATAATTGCAAGGGAATTTAGACTGATGGGGATGGTGCAAGCAGGTGTTTGCTTAGGTTGGTGATATGTGGGAAAGATATTTGTACCCCAGTACAGGGGAGGCAGCAGGGTGAACAGAAAGATGCATAGCTCTCAAAAAACACCAAATCAAACCAAAAAATACTAACAACAAGACATCCTGTAAGAGAAAAAAAAAGAAAACAAACCACAAAATTCCAGACAGGGAGTGGGAGGAAATTTGATCAGAAGCACAGTGAGCTCTTTAGAAATAAGTTGCTCTATTTTGTTACAGAATTAGTGGTTTCAGTTCTATTTCAGGCTTAAACTAACTGTTTATTGCAGTATTCCTACTGTAATCTTGGTTGGTCCCTCCTGGCAGCTGATGCTGATGGGGATGGAAATGCTGATCTGGTTGTGGGCTCTCCATATGCACCTGGTGGTGGGCAGCAGAGAGGATTCGTGGTTGCATTTTATTCTTATTTCAACAGAAGTGACCGAGGTAATATTTATGGAGTAAATTAACCCTCCCATATTTTATGTGACTGTTCACTTGTTCCTAATTCATCATGGGATAATTCAGGTTTGAGGGGATCTCGGGGGGGGATGTCTAGTCCAGTGTCCTACTCAATAAGGGAGAGCTGTGAAACCAGACCAAACTGCCCAAGGCTTTGTCCAGTTGGGTCTTAAAATTCTCCAGTGACAGGGATTGCACAGCCATTTGGGGCAGCTGTTCCACTTCTTGGAAGTCCTTATAGGGAAGTCGTAGCTTGGATAAAAAACCATTGTGGGATACTATGCTGAAAGCCTTGCTAAAGCAATGGATTCAACCACATATTGTGAGTCCAGAGCAGGCTCACTGCTCTTCCTTGGAAAATTGCAAACATACCTTAAAAGATAAATATCATTCTATGCACTCCTTCATGTGGCTAAAGAGGAACACTACAAGTGAATACAGTTAATGAGTCTAGGTGATGAGGGTTGTTGTGAATGAGGGAGAAAATGTCATATATATAGCTAAATAAAGTTAATAAAGGTTGAGTAGCTTTGTCAGAATCATGTAATTGATATTTCCAATAATGCTTAATTTTTGTAGCTTGTTCTACTTCATGTAAAATTAGAAACCACAAGGAAAATGAGTTTCAAAATACTGCTGACTGACATTTTTGCAAAACCAAAGCACGGAATGAGTTATTTAAGTTATTGCCAGAATTATTTGAAGCTTCCCCACCCACCACCCTTGAAGAAGTTCTGATAAATGGCAGCTAGTTTAGGGCAGGCTTGACTGGGAGCTTTCATGTACTTTGTGTGGGCTATTGGAAGGATTGAGAAACAGGTTGTGTCAACTAGAGGCTTTCACCAGCCAGTACAGCTGGAGACTGAGCAAGTGAAGTCAGCAATTACTGGTGCCATGTCATGGACAGAGTAACTTTGCTTGTTGCCATAGTATGAATCAGTGGAGGATTGCTAATGGATTTTTCTATGCCAGTGGACACCAAGATTTAATTCATATTTTTCTGGTCTCTCAGGATTTCTATCAGTACAGGATGCCAACTGGATGGTGGAAGGGGAAGAAAATTATGCTTGGTTTGGATTTTCACTTGCCAGCTGCCAGCTGGAGAACATAACATTATTGCTTGTTGGTAGCCCTACATGGAAGAATTGTGCTAGGTGTGTTGTATGTTATAACTTGCTCTCTTCTCCATTCTGCTCTACTTCTACAAGGTTTAAGATTTGTAATAGGTTAGACTTCCATCTTTTCTGGAAGTTGCCTCTTTATCCTGCTTAGAACATTTTTATTAAATTCCTATTTTTATGCCTTTGCCCTTCTTTATGAAAACAGGGGTCTTTAGACCCTCTGCAGAGGAGGTCTTTGTTATTTAGAGACACTGAAAAATTTCTTGAGTTTTCTTGGGGCAAGGGGCCACAAAAATGCTGACAGATAAGCAGGCCTTAAATAATAGTATAGATAGCTCTTACTTTGAGGTAATATTTTTAAAAACAAACCAAACACACAAATGTATTGGATGATAAAGAAGTGGATAGACAGACCAAGTCTGCACTTCAAATGTTGTGCAAATAGTACAGGTATGGCAATTACTAAAATAGATTTCTAGACTTCAGCTGGCGCTATTATTCCAAAGTAAAAGGGGGAACTATATTAAGGATAGCATTTCTAGCTGAATGTACAAAAATACATTGTTACATACAACTATGTTTTGCATTGCAATTCAAGCTGCAACCCCTTCTCATCAGATGTCAGACAGAGTGTTGGGAAGGTGTATGGGTACAACCCACCGAGCACAGAGCGCTGGTTTGTGGTAACTGGAGACAAGGTAGGGCTCCTTCTCTGGTGTGGGACCTTAGGAATAATTTGAAGTAAAGTGGAATTCTGTGGAAATTACATAGGTGTTTTTAAAACCTAACAGGAGATGGGCAGAATGGGTTTGTCTCTGGCCAGCGGTGTGATGTCTGTGGCGGGGAACACAAGGAGAGTTTTGGTGGTGGGTGCACCTACTGTAGGTATGTCCTGAAAATTGCTTTAGGATGTTTGTTTCTATATGACCAGAGGACAGATACAACTTTCAAGTTAGAAAAGGGACCNAGATACAACTTTCAAGTTAGAAAAGGGACCTTTATATTGCCACATAATTTAAAAAAAAAAAAATAAAATTACAAATGATTCTTGTAATCACTAAGTGTCCTAAATGTAGAGTCCTCTCTACTATGCCTCATCTTCAATGGTTGGGGTTTTTTCCTTCCTTGAAATGGGGTAACAGCATTACTACCTTGCATTATTTATGTAGCAGTGATCTGCTAGTAGACTGCATATTTCTTGGAATTAAAACAACATGGTATTTTGTACTCACTCTGGCAGGAGACAGTCAAAATGCAGAAGTCTTGTCTTTAACTTGAATGCATTTCTCCCCTGGTCCTACAGCTAAGAGATTTCTTGCTATGCTAGTTAGTGTTAATCCTATATAATATTTGATGTTATTTGATAAATTTTATTAATTTTGTCCATTTTATGTAATGCCAGTATTACCTGCTATTAATGCATTGTAAGTATTAAGCCTGAGTTCCTATGTCTGATGCTCAACTTCTGTTACTACTTTTTTTTTTTTTTCCAGACAGTCTGTATAGGATTTCATTTATGTCCTCAGTGCTGCATCAAGCTGGACTGGCTCTGGTGTATGACCTGACAGACAGCACTAAGCCTTCTTTGCTCAGCACATTCAGTGGGGACAGGAGGTTTTCTCATTTTGGAGGAGATGTTTACTTAAGTGATCTGGATAATGATGGACTAGGTAATGCTTGATCAATCTAGATCAGAGGTGAAGTGTTTAACTGTTCCCCTACATAGTCATACAAGTGCTAAACATAGTCTGCTTCCCCAATTGACTTGTACCAGCATTCCATTGTGCCTTACAGAGAGGCCTCTCTTAAATGTCAAGCAACTCAGTCAGAAATTGAAACATTTTAATTGCCATTATTAATAGGAATTGTGACATCTAGAGGTATGTAAATGCCAGCTCTCTTTCATGTTTTGGTTTAGCATTAATTCCCTTCTGACTTACATCATCTTTGTGATATCTGCAGATGAGATGATTGTGACATCCCCACTACGAACTAATGGTGTCACCTCAGTGCTCTTTGGTGGGACAGCTGGCCGAGTTTACATATACAATGGAAAACAGGCCTCCTCAGGGAATGTGACAGGCCACTGCAAATCATGGATATCTCCCTGTCCTGAGGACTGGGTAAGAATACAGGAAAGTGAAATCAGGACATGAGTTGATCATGATATCCTGTACAAAATATGTAGTGCTTTCTGACTTAGTTCCAGAAAACAGAAGGTTTACTCATGTTTCCGAATCTCTGCAAATTGGCTCCTCCTGTTCATTCTTAAATAACTTTGCTGTTTAGGAGCCAGGATTATTGTACTGGTCTTTTGCTCCCCTAGCGTGACTCTCTCTACTAAGTTTTTATTTTCTCTTTTTTTTTATTCTTCAGGCACAGTATGTCCTGATTTCTCCTGAGGTAAGAAACAGAAAATAAACTACTGAAACTAAAATGTCCTTTTTTAAAAAAAAACTAGCAGCATTATAACAAGCAATGCTATTTTACAGGAACAGTCAAGATTTGGGAGTTCTGTTATCACTGTGAAATCTGAAAGTAAGGTAAGAAAAATTACTGTTGTCAGTTGCTTCATAACATCATTCTACCTCAATGGCATACACTAGCTAACACCTCATGTACTCTTACTCATTTGTACAAGTCTCAAGTACTTTACATAGTTAATTAAGTAATTCTCTGAACTGATAATTAAAACCATTTTATAGGTGGATGAACTGTAGAGTTGCCAAAATTTTGGCACCAGAATTGAAAGAAACCACTTTAAAACAGCCTGAAATCTAAACTGGAGTTTGCTGAAAGGTTGCATAGTAAGTGGAGTGTAGGTGCCAAGTGGCTTTACTGTGCAGGCCAGCCTGTATGTGCAAAGTTGGTACCTCTCATTTAGTCTTTAGAGACTTGTTGTCTGAACATATGTTTTTCCAAGCACCGAGAGGTCCAGTTCTTACGAGAATCATTTCAGATATTGTTTCACTTTGTTTCCCTCAGATGCCTGGTATTTTTACCAAACATCAGTCCCTAGGTTTGTATGATGTGCTGAGGAAGCTTTTTTCAGCTTGAAGGTTACTTAGTGCTTGTTCAGCTGAGGGGAATCCAATGTTCTCCTTACTCTGACATCACCTCTGTAAGCACTGGGGTTCTCAGAGCACTGAGGAAGCCTCAGCACTAGCCAGAGGAGTTGCACGACAGGCCTTCAACAAAAAAACACCTGGAAATGTAAATTCCTCTCAACTAGAGTAGGCTGGATAATCCAGCACCTGAAACATAAGCATTGCTGAGTGCGAGGCTGTTCTCCAAGCAACGTGTTCTGTTGCTATGGCACCAATCTCATTCCCACTCCAGCTTTTCCTGTATTGATCTTAGCTCTGAGAAACAGTTTATATTGGTGAGAGACCTATTTCATTGGTTCCAGCTTGCTCCATTTCCTGAAATAAAGTCTGTTTGCCAAATTGTTTTGTTAACCGCTGTTCTGATGGAGAGCATTGCTCTCTCATTAGTCCTCACATTTCCATATGACATTAATGAGATTGACAAAATCTGGTTTCAATAAAAGAAGCTTAAGGCAGCTGAGCACCTGCAGTTGCATTTTGCTAACCCTTGCTCTGTATCTCTGCAGAAAGAAGTTGTAGTGGCAGCAGAGAGAAGTTCTGTGAAAGCTCGACTTGGCGGAAGGCTTTTTGTCTACTCACTCTAGAAGTTCACAGGAGCTTTTAAAACCAGGGCACAGCTGGTCTTTTAGTGAAGCATCTCTGTAGTATGTGACACTTTCCTGAACCCACACAAACCAAGTCAGCAAGCTTTTGATGAATTCTGTTGTGGGCAGCAGCATCACTTAACCTGGAACAAGCAAACTGGTCTGAAACCTTTTAGAGGCTAAAATGAGCAGTATCTGGCTGTATAAGGAATGTCCAGTGGTCACCTTTACTGGCCAGATTTGAGTATTTTCTTGGCAAAACCAGGAAGTAGCAGCACATAGTTTACAATTCCTTGTATATTGTGATAGACAGGTATTCTAAGTTATGGAAAGTTACTGTCAAAATAATAAGCATGGAGGAGGGGCAGCTTTAACCCTGACAGAAAAGTGGGTGCCAATGAACAGGACTGTCTTGTCTAGCAAGTCTTGATGTCTGTATTGAGTGCATAGAGCACTTGGAACCTCACAGGGAGAAAAGCACAAGCAAGGCTGTAAGTTTTAGGAAATACTTTTGCCTTTGCAATTGTGGCTGACTACTCTGATATCCTTTGTGTTTTCATATAAAATTCCTTGACCATGGTAACTTAGAATTGTTAATGGCTTTTAACAATATTGTCTTCAACTAATTAACACTACTTTTGTATAATGCAGGTTTAACAGTGTACATCAATTATTAAACAACTTGAGCAGCAAAATGTGATGATGCTATTATTACCAACCGTAGTCCATAGACATGTATTTTCTCTCTCTTGCCTCCTTCACAAAGGCAAACCATTACCTTTATTTCAAATAACACAAGTCAGTGGAATAAAACAGAATTCTAAAGGTGTCATACTATAAAATGGAACACCTCAACTTACCTTCTTAGGAATTCTCTCTCAGGGATGTTGCTTTAAAGAAATGAAAAAAAGGCAAGGTGAACATTAGCTCAATGAACAGTGCCTTCTGACATCTATTTTGGACTTGGCCAAATAGCAAAACACTCCATTAAAATCTGAACTGCATGAAAGTAGTAACTGGACAGGACCAGGAGCACAGTACTTACCTTAGAAATCTGTGACATGTACTGTGAAGCAGAACAAGCACTAAAGGTAGCAAAATAAAAGTTTTCCATAATTTTTTAATGAAAAATCATGGAACTGCTATGTTCTGTAGCAATTCCATTCTGAACATACTCCTTCTACTGCCTTTAGTTTTTCTATGTATGATCTCAAATTAATTTTACTGCACCTGAATGCATTTTGATTACTTGAATTGTAAGAAAAATGCTAAACATTTGTATGTCTGTACAGAGAAAAAGCAGTCTTGTAAAAGATGTATTTTTCTCTTTGTGCTTTTATTGTGCTTTAAGTCAGTTATGTACAGAAGTCAAAAGGAGCTTTTTTGGCACAAAAGCTGACATGAAAGCTTCCCAAACAGCTGCACCAATACATTTTAGTTCTGGCCTAATGCAACTACAACTTGGTTGAGAACATCAGCACCCACATCCCTTCATGCACTGAGCTGTCAAGCCAAGGTATATGAGCCATTGTTTTTTCCACCAGATTGCTCAATTTGGAGGGTTTTTTCAGCTTCACCTGCTAAGCCAAAAGACTGCAAAAAAACCCTCAAAGATATTATGAGTCCCCTTAAGTTTCTCACCTTCTCATGCCTTTTGTATCTGTAACAGAGAAATAACTGTTTGACAATGATTGCATACAGCAGATCTTAACCACACGAAGATCACAGGACTGCACAACTTTATGTACCTTTTTATTTCCATCTTTGACTCATTAGTCCTGAGTAAAAACATTCACAGCTACACTTACTGTCTTTCCAACTCCTGCCAGTGCAGTGATGTATCTGGTGACTGGTGTTCACTGTATGTTACAGCAAGATTAAAAAAACCCAGACAAGAAATGGAGTTTTTGACCTCATTTAGAAGGATTTGGTGCTCCTTCTACAGACTGAGGAAACCAGTAGAGAAGTCCTAATTAAAAACACAAATAGTGAGCATAGGGCTTCCTTCCTTCAGTCCATCACAGGACACAAGGCTTCCACACCCCTTACTAACCCAGCTACTTACTGTGGTGCAGGCTAGTCCAAGCTGTCTTGGAGAGAGAAAGCAGAGCCCAGTTAAGAGAAACCAACCACCCATCTGTTCATTTTTACCCAAATTTGAATCAGTCCTTATGACAACACAAGGAGCTGTTAAACTGCAGCTGTATCCAATGCATTGAAATAGTGTCAGAGAGTAAACTCAAGTGAGCATTATCCATAAGCCTGTTTTCCCTGTTCCTAAAACTGCATATGTTAAGGAATATCCAAGGTAAGTAGCTACATTTCAAACCCCTTTATTGCTATTATTTCTGGTTGCCACCAATTTAAGTGATGCTTCACAGGAGATGAAGGTATGCTTTTTGCTTTGGAAAAATCTGTTCTCTGCAATTAAATATGGCCTTAAAAAATCATTTAAAAAGCCACTCTTGGGGTGGATTTTTCTTTGATGTTTCAAGTTATATTCCTAAATCTGCAGCTCAGAACCAGAATACTTGATGAAGGTCAACTGCTGTCATTGTTTAAGCCAAAAATTCTGTTCTCTGTAAGGGCTATTAAGGGAAGAAGTATTTGACAGAAACAGTTACAATGACAATGCCCAAAAATAAGTATATGTGTGTGATACAGAAAACTAATGGAACATATGTGGGGTGGAAATAAGACTACTGTGGAAAGCATGTCACTGTTTTCCCTCGAGTTTCTCTCCTTCTGTGTGTGAGCATTAAAAATTTCACTGTAGGATTTTTTAGCACAAAATATATATTCAGTTATCAAGTTTAGAAATTCTTGCAGTTTTCAGTGAGGAAGAACAAATACAAGGCAAATGTCCAAAGTCCACCCTGTAACAACAAAAAAGTCTCTTCATTCCTGCTGTTCCTAATGGTTTGTTATGTTCTGCTCAGCCCAAATGTTTCTGCTTTAAGGTTGTTCTTTATCTCCACTCTTCCAGCTGCTGGTTGAGATTTTTTCAAGACTGCAGGAACCTAGGCAATTAAAAAAAAAATAGCTTGTGATTACATGATAAGCTGCTCTATATGCAGCAGAAGGAAATAGATTCATAGATGCCTGAACCCTGATTTTCCTCCCTTATTTTCAGAACAGTGTCTCTGGCTTCTCCCTCCCTTCCAGTATATTTCTCCAAGCCAGAATCAGAATGGACTTGGTTTTGAGCAACACAAGGATAATCCAGTTAATTGCAGTCACAGTCAACAAACTGCTTCCATCCACCTCTTAATGACAAAAGTGATGAGGGAAGAGGGGAGTTTATCCAAGTCTCCCTTCCTTTGTCACTTGCAGGAACTTCTGAATCCACTAATGCTTCCACTATAAATACTAGAGTGCAGAGTAGAGGTGGACAATACAGTTCCACAAGTCCAGGAAGTCAACAGGGAAAATGACTTGTCCATGCTAATCTGAAGACAGATCTTTGAAATCTTCATACAGCTTGGTACCATCAGCATCAATGACAAAGATGGCTGGTGTGCATGTGAGGAGCTACTACAAATCTGAGTCAGGACATCACAGCCATCACATTGCTCTCCAGAGAGATGTTACAGCTAGTACTTGTCCTCATTATCCTTTTATCTTTACTAACTCTACAAGACAGGGACCACAGATCCATAGTTAGGATGTGGGTGGGCTGGGGCAGCATCCATTACATCCCTTGCTGGGAACAGACTGCTGTGACAGCTGAGAAGGCAAATGAGGGCTGCTTCCACCATTAGCCTCAGCATTCCTTGGGCTACCAGGTGAAAGTAAATACAGCACATCTCAAGGAACAGCCTGCAGGCTCCACTTCTGGTCAGTGCTGGAACTTCCCACCTCATTCAATCCAGCTAGGGAGCACTTTCACTGCCAAGGAGCAAACCCTGAGCTGAATTCCCCCAAGCTTTGTGGCCTGCCCCTATAAACCAGCTTATTTCCTGCTCTTGAAATGGACTGTACATGTAGAGTTGTGACACAGAAATAGGTAAGGAGGCAGTGGAGGTTCATACATACATGAGGAGGTAGGGGAGGTTCCAGGTGCCTCCCAAGGAAGGAAAGCAAGCGCCGCCATATCAGACCACTTCCCAGAAACATAATTCCTGTCACCAGCCAAAATATCCTGGGATCCTATGGACACAATGCTCCCATTAGTAACACAACCATTTCTTCAGGAAAGGCATTACTTGAAGATACTCTCTCATTCCCCACCAGTGTTCTCCTCCTTTAGGGACAAAGTGGTGAACTCTGTACCATCAATGCTCAAGCCCTACATTGGGAAAGGGCTATTTTGGAATCACTGTACTGCATTCCATTACTGTCCCATGCAGTTTTCCTTCCTCCATCAAGAAGTTGGAAAATTCAACTCCTATATCTGATTTGAAAAGGAAGAAGTCTTTACTTTGTTTGTTTGTTTCAAAGATAGCACGTGCAGTTTTAAATTTGTACCCCTCAGTTTGTACCCCCTTCTCCCTAGTTTAGGAATAAACATGTATGGACAGTAGAGTATTTCCTACTGGAAATGCCCTGGCTGCTTGCCAGATACCCTTGGATCTGGAAGACAAAGATGGACTTTTCAGAATAGCTGATCATTAAAGAAACCTTAATACTACTTTATAGTCAGTCCTTATACAACCAAAAATTTGTCTTCCCTTTTTTTTTTTCCAGGGATGTGACATAGCAAAAAGGCTGCAATACTGTGCAGTTAACCATGCAGTAATTTGTTTACCAAAAAAGGAACTGCACCACCACATGGACCACAGGAGCTTTGTCTATGAAAAGAATGAAGGTGTACCAAATTTAAAATGCACAGTATAAGAGCAGGGCCCACATTTCATGCCAAAAGCAGCACTCATTCCTTACCTCTTCAAGAGATGACTCCAAGTTCATACCAAATGCAACTCCTATGAGGCCAAAGAGAGAGACAGAGAAAGTCCCCATGGTCAGTTGTAAGTTCAGCCTCATCATCACATTACGGTGGCTAAAGGGAGAAACATCTGTAAGAGGAACTCAAAGATGATTTGCTACCTAAATTCTCAAATTCCATACAGCATGCACTAAAATAAAATCATTAAAGAGAAGTCATGCTGGAATTAGGCAACCCAGTGACAAAGATCATGAAACAACAGAACAAAGAGGCTATTGCCTTGACATTGCTGCATCAGGTTCTGCTTAATCACCACCAGACTTTCCAGCATTGCTCACTTCTCAGAGGTGTATATACACAGAGTAACAGTAAATTTCTGCTGAAGTTTGTATCCTCACATCACTAACTGACTGGAATTTATGTCCATATTCACAAGAAATAAAAATTTGTTATGTTGCAAAATAATACGCTTTACAATAAAGTAGAGTTGGTAAATGCTACAGACTAAACTTGAGCCTCTTTGGGCTTTCCATACTCAGGTCTCCAAAAAAAAGATTTTTGTGGTTTCCTGATGCAGCATCCACTAATTGCTTCTACAGATATATTCTGAGTAACGAGGAGAAATAATATTAAACACTGACCTCAGAGTGCTTGCAAATGCAAGCTACAATTATTTTTCAGTAAGAAATCTGACTAGTAGTGAAAAATGTAGCATACAGAAAGAGAATACTTGGTCCAAAGTTATTAATTCTTGTATCACTCCACAGAGTAATAATCTAACTTGCACTGAAATACCACTGTAGCCTAGCCAGACTGGCTAGTAATATTTTCTGAATACAATTTTAATATGCCTCCAAATCTGCAGACATTTGCTGTATTGATTAGCTCCTCAGAAGGATTAAGAGAAGCTGTGTCTCTACTGCTAGTGAAAACTGATGCCTAGTTTGCTTTATCCAGTTCACTGGCAAGAAAAGTACAACACTGGTGTGACTAAGTCCTTTCAAACACTCATGGAGACAGAGTACTCCAACTTTCCTTGGAGGCAGATGTGAGGAAGTCTAGGCAGCATTAAATTGTGCTCAGCTTTTGGCAATCCAACAGGTTGGGTAGCTAACCTGTCCAGGTTGATAAAGATGATGCTTTCTGAGTCATCAATCAGTACTCTGAGTTCACGAGCTTCATTTGCAAGATCTTCTGCTTGTCTGTAATAATTCTCCAGCAGCAGCTCCATTTCCTCTGCATGGTCAATCCCAGATGTACTCTCCTCACTGTGAGCAACAATTTACATTTTTCTGGTTAGCTACATATTGTATAGAAGTGTTATTACTTGATGTGTTAAGGCATGTCAAAGTTGTGGGGAACAGGAGTGCTGTTAAAACACCAGACCTCAAAATCCAATCTTTCCAGTGAGAAACTTCCATCAATTCCAACAGCATAAAATAAAAGGCATATTTTTATATTTATCAGTATAAGCAGTGAATTATTTTGAGTAGAGCAGTTAGAATTTGATGTGCTCAAGGCATGCAGGCCAGCACAAACCCTGTTTTTTTCTGATATTACAAAGTTAGAAAGTTATGTAAATTTTATACTGTTTACAAATTTTGTATTACTATAAATGTTTATATTAAGTTATTATAAAGTGCTAACAATTCTGACAGGAAATGCTTGACTTCCTGGTGCCCTCAAGTGGTGTGAGCTGGTAACAGAACAGAACATAACCAAAAGTCAACACACAAACAATTACACACTGATGGAAATGATTTAGGTGTATATTAAAACAGTGTAGTTGTAAGGCATTTGAGGTATACATGGCAATTAATGCAAAGCAATTTGGGATCATAAAGCAGCCAAAGAGTGATCATCAAGTGAAAGATGCTCCTCTCCTAAAAGAAGTCTATCCAAGAGACTTGGATCTTACTCCATGGTGTTACTGCTAGTGCAGCAGCCTTCCTCTGAAACAGGAATTTATGTTTCTGCCATTGTGGAGATGAAACTTGAGGCACCTGAGATCCACAAGAGCCTGGAAGTCACCAGCAAAGCCAGGAAGATACTTGGCAATTTTTTTCTTTTGCGGTGTGATCTCATTTCTCTAGAGAGACTGAAGTTTTTTAAGAATATCCTCCCAGCATTAAAGGAACCTCTCTGAAATGAGATGTCTTATCAATCCACATAAGCTCCCTGTTATAAGAGCCCCTAGTTCCTCTCTTATGGGGCTAAGCTGATTTGAAAGCCCTCCAGACCTGGAGGTTTTCATTGCCTGGAAATGAGAGGAGTTGCAGGCTTGGAAGTCTTAGAACACTATCTAAGTATCTGTAACACTAGCTGTATTACAGATTCAGCTCAAGGTCTTATTTGATGAATATCTTTACTTCAGCTCCTGTGTGGATATACAAAGGGAACCAACAGCCATAAAGATATGAAAATAACTGCCACTGGATGTGCTTTCATTAGCTACTGAGTTTCTGCTGCACGTTTAGATGAAGCTCTGCAGAGCAAGAAACTCTCTCTTGATTTCAATCCCATGCTGCTGTGTGAACAGTGTTAATACCCACATGCAATGAAGTTAGGCAAAAACAGTATTCAACAATTTCACAAAGGACCCTGAAAGGTAGTTTCTGTTACTTGCTTAAAACATGTCTGTATGCCCCAGATGTAAATACAATGTAGCCCCAAACATATCTGATATACATTAACTTTCTCCTTTTTCATTTTCATTAAAGTGATCAGTGCTGCTGCTGTGTGCTGTCTTTCACCACAATCTGAGAGTGTAAAGACTCTTTCCTTCTCTGCTGGTGAGAAAGAAGCAAGGTGTTCAGGAAAATGCTAGTAAAGGAAGTGTGGTGTCTGACCTATTCAAGACTAGCTTCAAGAGATCCTTTTGTTTTTCTTGTGGTGAAACTGAGCAAAATGATCCCAGAAAGTGTTGATTTATATTTAAAAAAAAATTTGCTTTTTCTGCCATCCTGCTCCCATCCCATTACATACCTGATGAGCTGGCCTGTTATGCCAAGAACTATTTTTAACTGTATAATATGTCTAACGATAATGGAGTTCCTCTCCAAACTGGCATATACAATGATTTTTGAAGTAGCAAGTATTAGGGCTTTAAAAAATTAGAGCATCTTTTTCTTCTTTTTGGCAGGGAACATCCAGTTAAGTGTTCAAGTTCTCCTTGAGCAAAATACACCATTAAAAAAGTATGTGGTTTCAAAATATACATACAATACTTGTGGATCAGTCCATTTAGACAGACAGAGCTCTTCTATCAATTCCTCTTCATCTAAGATCTCCAGAATTGTTTCTTTGAAAACTTTAAGATCTGTTTCCAGTTCTGACAAGCTGAAGAGAGAACAGGCAAAAGGTCAAGTAATCCCCACTGTCACCAGTGCTCAAAGGTAGTCTCTAAGTGAATTTGCCTGCCAGAGTGGCCAGGGAAGACCCCTGCAGGGTTCTGAAAGCTCCTTCAAAACATTTTCTGCAGGCCACACACTCAGCAGTGATCTGTCTGGGGACCAGTGAGGTACAGACATGCACTAAAGGGAATTCAGATATGTTTTCTAGATATATTTGTAAGTCAGAAAAAAACAAGCACTCTGTGACCATGCAGCAAGTGTATATTTGCACTGTCCTACAAGAGGCTAATACATGAAGGTAACAGTGTACTAGTAACCTTAAAGCACAGATCCAAAGGTTTACATTATGGGGAATGTTTTCATGTTATTTTATTCTGTTTGATGCTAATTAAGAAGCATCAGCATCAGTACTTCTGACAACTCAGAATATACTTCCTTTTTTCTCTTCTCTCCCATCAGTATTTCATACACGCATTTTTACATTTACAAACAAGATCCACAACCCAGCATTACAGTAATCTAGGATATTAGTACAGGTAACATTTTTCTAACATTTCAATGCATGTCATTTTCTACTGTCACCTTCTAATACCTTCAAAGCTTATTCTTATTTACCTCTTGCCATTTTGCAGGAGAACGTGTAGTTTACTCCTATCCACAGATAAAAGCTTGGGGTCCACTAGAGCTTCCAGTGTCTCAAGGATCTGAGGCTGCAAAGTGTTAAGTCTCCCTTGCAGTTTGCTGATCTAGATAACAACATGATCCTTCATAAGAATTAAAACAATTCATTTAGAATTTGGCAACTGATTCCTGTCTCTCAACACAAAATTCACAGTAACAGGTAGTTAGTACAATCTGCTTTCCAATGCCTGGAAAATACTTGCTTTATGGATATCAAAAGCCAGTGTAAAATACAGTATTTAATAAAAAGTGAACTGAAACCCAGTGACAACCACACCAATAAGGCTGATAAAGCTGCCTAGAAATGTTTTATCAGCATTAGCAAGCACAGATTTTTATTGATAGCTAGAAACCATTATCTGATTCCTGCTCAGGAGGCCAAAATCCTCAGCACTTTTGTGTGACTTCCACTTCAATTACAGCATGTCTCTAGAAAGGAATTCTGACTTGTTTTTTAATTATCATATCCAATTAGGATTTTATTGGGAAGGGAATGAAAACACACATACACACCAAACAGCATGAACTAAACCAACAAAAGTCAAACCAGGAAGTGCAGAACACATACACAAATGTGTATGTGTAAATATTAACACAAAAATAAAGTCATACTGTCCCTTCTATGAAACAACAGCTTCCCAAACAATTGAAATAGAAATGACAGAGCTCACCCAGTACTGCAGGAGTGCTTCTATGGCTCGGAATTCAAAGGGCAGGGAATATGTGACCAGCTGACCTTCCCCAGCCAGCTGAGATGCAAGTTCATTGAGGAGCCAGTGTTCCAGGCTTAAATTACGATAATCCAGTATCAGAAGAAACTCTGGTGTTATGACAGCCTTCAAGAACTGAAAAAGAAAGTACATGTAAGGAGCCTGAAAAAAACCTCTCTGAAGATTTCTCGTAACGCTGTAGCTCGTTTGACATCTGGGCTTTGATAAAACCATTCTTTGAATGTCTTTTCAGGCAGGAAAATAGCAGAATGTCATGCTAACTGCAAACAGGCTCAGACACAGCACTGTGCCAGTGATTCACAGGCTCCTCATAAGCCCTTATTTCTGTGACAATGTTAGTGATGTTTCCTCTGTGCTCAACCAGGAAAATGGTCATCAACATGTACTCTTGGTAAATGCATACTCTGTTAGGTAGAGCTCCAAAAACACATTTACTGCTAGACTGAATGTCACAGAAAGCTGTTATTAGAAGAACTATGCAAGAAAATCAATGCAAGAATAAGATAGTGAAATCATTACCTCCATTCTCATGATGATCCTGTTGTTCCTAGTTGCAATGCTCATTACGTGTTGAAATCTTAGATCTCGAGCTTGAAGACCCAATTCCTGGTACAATTCTGTTTTCTTCTTTTCTATCATAAAAATGTTTTTATATGAAGACATTTAGAGGACAAGTATGTATGTTCTGAAATTACATTTGAGTGTGTTAGTAAGTCCCACAAAAAAATCAAAGTGCTGTGCTAACTTTAAAATAGTTTTCCTCCCACTGACTCCTCAATGTAAATTATTTTCTACAAAGTTTAGAAGACTGTATCTTTAGTGGAAAAAGAAAAATTCTAGATACAAGTGAAAAAGTTGTCCACAAAAATTAATTTCATGTCAGAACCAAATGATTCATTTGAGAAAGCAGACATAATCCTACAAGAAAGGGAAGACAAGGCAGAGAAAGTAGTACGCTGATCAAAAAGGAAAAAGACAAAGCAAAAATCACCTTCCTGTGAGAGATGGTAATACATTATTTTCAAACTATTACTTAAAAATATACAGAAATTGTAAAAATAAGGATGCTATGAAGACTCAACAGAAGGCAGCAAAACAGAGGAAATGTTGCAACACCTGAAATACGCACAGTGAAGTATCCAAAACCTAACTTTTTACCCCATGTAGATTTCCAGTTGGGCTTTTCTATACTAGACAAGGAAAAAAGGCAAACAAAACCCAAACAAAACTGCAATGAAAACTTACCAAAATAGGTAGTATTTCCCTCTTTGTCAAACTTCATCTGAAGGAATGGAAAAAAAAATTATTTTCTTCACAGAACCGCTATAAAACAAGAAATCCATTTTTAAAACTATTTGCAGTTCTGTAGAAGCCCAATGGAAGACACGTTATGAAGAGAAAGCAACTTTTTATAACCTCTATTCACAGTTCATCCCAATTAAGCAAAATACTGCACCAAAAGGCCAAATGTATTTCACCGTGTTTGTCAGCATGACCATGTTACTACACAAACCTTGTTAAGAAGGTGATTTACAGAGCTTGTTTTTCACCAAATCCTACATTTGCTTAGCATTGCAGCTATGAAGACACAGAACTAATACTTCTAAAAAGCCTTTTATTTCTAAATATTTCTTAAAGCCTTGACAAAGTTAACGAGAAACCCTCTGACTGCAGCACTTCCAAGAGCTGACTTGCCTTTACAATTAGAGCCAGACAACTTCTGGACCTTACAAAAGCATCTTGATCAATGCTGTACCATAACTGGTCAACGAATACCTCGAATAAACAATTTAAAACTAGGGGTGTTCCCTGAGACACAAATTCATCTGCTTTTATGACATTTTAAGAGTTGAAAGATCAAAAAAAACCAACCAAAACAAACACACACACAAAAAAAAAAGAAGGGGGAAGAGTCCCATCACCTCGCAGTCTTGCACAAGCTGCCCTTCCTGGTGTGAACGCCTGCAGGAGCTACTTACCACTGCAAAAACAGGAGACACGCTGGCTAGGGTGGCTTGGGAGGTCTCTGCCGTGCCGTGTTGGCAAAGTTTACCTGAAAGAAGGAAGACACGCCAGCTCTACTGCCGACACACCGCACTCGGCCTTCAGCTGCGCGGAGCCCTGCCCTCAGCCACCGGCACCGCTGCAGCGCCGACCGCCAGGCCCCGAGGAACCCGACACCCCCCGGCAG
>WEIV01015231.1:10016-28602 GCA_013390005.1 Calyptomena viridis
CTTTGCAACCAGGGTAGGTACTGCATGGATATACTGCCGGGATACAGTTCCCACCTTCCTGGCAAACCTTACTGTGCTCCCACCTGGCTCTGTGACACGTCCCATCTTCCGACATTGATGAGTGAGTTCACAGGCGGGCAGCAGCTCACCTGGGTGGAGGAGAAGCCTCCATTGGGATTCTGCTGACCACTGATCCACTTTGCAATAAGAGATGCAAATGACAGCTCCTCCTGGGAAGGTGCTGGCTGTGAGGTGAGGTGAGCAAGGAGCATGTAGGCTGTCATCTCCACTTCAGCAGAGGGAGCTCGGTAGCGATAGTATGGGAGATCAACCTCTGGCTCTTTCCCAGGCCGCTGCCAATGAACAGACCCATCTTCACAGGAGATGAGGAGCATGGAGACAAGACAACAAGCAGGATGAAGTGGGAAGGGTTAGGCTCACACGTTTGGCAGGTTTACAACTAGTATGACATTGCTGAGTCTCAGGCCTAGATACCGCTTTGTTCTAGACTGCAGATTCACATAGACATTTGTGGGCTTGCACATCTCAGGGAACCAGAGACCTAACAAGGGTGTTACTCCTTCCCTTTTGCGTAGGGATGCTGGGGACAGGGAGGGACACGAATTGTGAAGCCATCAANTGACAGGATTTGTGAGGCCTGCAGAATATGACTACGGCTTGAGAGTCACCTGCAGGTGGAGAAGGCAAAAGGTGCAAGGGATACTTCCCTTGCAACCTTGCTCCCCAACAATTGAGCAAACCCACTGTCCGGTCTGACTTAACTAGATTGCTTCATTACATGAATTCATTACATGAATTCCTTTCTAGACTCAGGGCTAATGCTGTCGCTTTCAAATTTATCTGTATGTTCACTTTCTCTCTCAGCACATCCTGCACTTCTCTGATTTACATGCCTTGTGCTGTGCAAGGTCAACTTTGTTCTGTGTTGAGCCCCTGCCCTGGAAGGAAGGACTGCCCGTAAACATTGTTAAGCCTTTGCTAAGCAGCGCCTGATGTGGCAAGAGGAGTGGACTGAGGAGACATGTCAGCCGACCCACTCTTTAGTTCAGCACCGAGGGGATGGCGCCTGGTGCTTTCTGGTGAACTGTCCTGGAGCAGACAAGGAGGACTTGGCACTGAGAGGGAGTTCTTAGAAACATAATCCCTTGGCACAAATCTTTGCTCTCCTTCCACCTTTCCCTATGCACACAAGTCAGTTCCTACAGGCCTTGCCCCACCAACAAAAGCCCTTTTATCAAGGGAAAATGGAAGGCCGATGAAAGAGATTTCCCACCAGGAGAACTCACCCTTTTTCACGGCTTCCTTTTCAAGTGAGTCAAGCAATGCCTTCCGCTTGTCCCTCTTCCCTGCCAGGGCAAAGGCATATGCTAGCAGTGCCTTGGTGTACACATGGTTTTCTTTCTGATCTGCTGCTGTTTCCAGGCAAAACAGAGCATTTCGCACCACCGAATGCTGTGAGGAGAGAGAGACCAAGCTGGAGCAGCCAGAGATCACACTGAGGCCCATTCCAACAGGAATTGGAATGCTACCTACTGATCCTTGGCATCCTCACTTTCTGCTCTAACAAAAATTGTACCATTTTGTATACCTTCTCTTCTGGATCCAAGAATCCCTAGAATTCAGCCAAAAGCTGTTCCTTATCTTGTATCTACTTTTCTTCAATATGTCTTGTTAATGGTTTTTCCCAGTTTGGTTTAAAGACTGAGAAGCAGGGCTCCAATCCTTCTGCCCTGAGAAGAATTACTGGACTGACTGTGTTCCAGGGCAAGGGGAGTTCTCTCATATACTTCCTTTCTTCCTCCAGCTATGACCCTCAGAATGTGCTTTCACCCTCTGCTCTGTCCTTTACTTTTTATTGTTTAGTTCACCATTTCTAGGGCCTTCTGAAAAAAAATAATTTTACTGAAAGCTGATGAAGTAGATCTCTGCACAACAAAGAATTTTTTTTTTAAATTTTCTGGAATACTTTTTGTGATGTGTTAACATTAACAATGTACGTCTTTTTGAAACCAGAATCTCAAGTATGGTTTAAGAGCGCAATCTAAAATGTAACTCCTTTACATAGTGTTAAGTAACGGACTAACAGATGCTGTGACCCCATGACCTTTCAGCAGGACACATGACAATTCCCTGTTTGTGATGGAAAAGTGCTATAAAATTGAGACGGTAACACTGCAGTGAGTGCATGTCATGATCTGAATCCTAATAGCACATTTAGAGCTTAACCAATGGTCTAGAAGGAAAAGGCTTATTTTTCAGTTGCTTTGTACTTTGTCTTCACTGGGTGTCCATTGGAATATGAAATCTTTTGTGATCATTTTTAGAGACGCAATTCAGCTGCTTTTGAGAAAAAGAATAAAACCAAAATAGGTTGTGTCTACGCCTCACCTAAGGTTTCCTATTCTTACTAGTATTTGTAAGGTAAGTGCTGGGAGGAGTTCAGTCTAATGACAGCATGTGACAGTAGACACACATGCTCAGGACAGTGCTAACAAGATTTTTCTAGAGTTTAATATGGCTTATTTTACTTATAGAAACACTCCATATGATTGCAAATAGCCTCAATGACTTAAGGGCTGTGCTAAGCTTAGGAGTTCATGTAGCTTAACTTGAAATGCAGCCATCCCACTCAGATTCTGACAAACACCTTCCTTCACATTCAGTGGCAGTTTTAGACTCAGACAGGGAGTTGAAAAACATCCTTTTCATCCAATACAGTTGTGCCTGAGATCTTGGCTTCTAGACATAACACATACTAAAGAAAGAATGCTTTTCTAGTGAAGTTAATGCCATTCATGACACCCTACTGACAAAATAATTCCTTCTGTAGGTTCTTGCTACACAGAAAAAAGCTTGGAACAGTCCCTACTAGACTTGGAGTAGGGGGATTACGGCACCCTGGCAAACACCCTGGCTCAGCAGTCCTTCTGCTGCAGTTCGTACCCCAATTTTACCTTCACCACAGCCTTGTCTCAAAGTGAGGGGATCTGACCAAACCCACATTGCACTCAAATAGGCCTCAGACTTTTCACAGAGTGACATTATGGTATTCCCTGTGCAAATATTTTATTATCTATAGGTATACGTTATTCTTCAAGCATTAGGGATGAGGATTTCCTATAAAACAATCAAGGCAGAGCATATATGAATGAATCCCTGAGTGTGCCACTCTTTTTTACAGACCTGTGCTGTTGTGTCTGCTCAATAGTCCCCAAAGTGGTTCAACAGAAATGTACCATTCCAAGAAACAAAAAGAGATTTTTCCAGGTGTAGATCTATTTTCCTCCCTTCAAAGAATTAAATAGTATTTAACTCATTGTTAATCTGAGCTGTATGGAGCATTATTGTCCACAAAAGAACTCAGAAAAATGCTAAGTGAAATGTTTCTACGGGAGACAGGATCGGAGAGGGGAGGGAAATGGAGGAAAAGTGTTAGTTCAGTCTAGGCTGAAAGAGAAAGACTATTCAGACAGGATTTCTTCTCTCAGAAGGTAAGTGGACACCAGTAGGACAGGTTAGTACCGTCTGTGGCTCAGGTTGGGGTGTGGACACATACGGTTACAGGCAGAGGAATCTCCAGCAACGCAATAGTGATGTAGGCTGTCAGTGTGATCTCGTCATTCACTCCACCCTGCAGAGAAACACAAAAGTAGTTGTTGACCTCACAGAGCAGCACTGGCTTGCTCCTGTATTAAATATCTACATCTTGCAGAGACAAATTCTTCCTAGTCTCCTTCTCATGATAAGTTGTTCAGAAGATGCTGCTTTTGTGATTGTTCCTCATTCCTCTCCACCCCCCAAGTGCTGAAATAATTCTGTTGATTCCAGAGTGACTTATGGTCAAGTTCCAGCCTGACAAAACCCAGGTGGATTCAACCAGGCAGACATGTTACCTTCATAGCATTGTTCAGGAGTGTTCCAGAACTGCGGAAACAGCCATTATCCTTCTGCTTTTGAGTAAGCCAGATCAAAGCATCCTGGATGTGCTTCTCATCTATGAAGATGTGATGCCGGGCCTGGGCAAAGGACTTGAGGACAAAGGCTGTGAGCCTGAAAGCAATAGAGGAAACCAAGATATCCTGAGCAGGCTCTGTATCCATCAGAGGTCATAGGGCCCATATGGGCATTACTGTTCTGGAAGAAATCAATAGAGGTTACAGGACTTGATCACAGTGGGCTGGTTGGAAACTGAGGTAGCTCAGCAACTTGTGAGACAGGGACCAATGCAAAAAGAAGCCTGCTATCCATAGCCCTGAGGATTGCATGTAGCTGGGTGATGGTGCTCTGGGGATTCATCAGCATCTTCTGCTAACGAGAACTAGCTATGTTGTTTTGCAAGTCACCCTCACCTGAAGTGAAGAAGGGTGTCAGAGGAGGTAAGTAGCTATCAGTGCAGCATTGTAGCAGACACCTAAAAGGCACCTCCCTTAACATCCTTCCCTATCTCATTATCTTACATGATTATTCTATGATGCCATGATTATAACTTCATCTCCAGCTCCGTTTCAACCTTGGCAATGACCAAGCACAAGAGAACACTGAGGAAAGGGAGGGCATGAAAAGCAGTAATGAAAAGCCAGTGGTACTGAAGTCCTACCAGGTATTTCCAACTTGCCCATAACGTGGCCCGAAGGTGCTATAAGAACCATCCCAGTGCTTGTACTTCAATTGCCTTTGATACCCTGAAAAGGAGAGTGAGAAAGTATTTCAGTTGCCACAGTATTTTTCAAGGAGCCATGCAAGAGAAATATAACAGATGTGGGACACGGTGTCCCCCCTTAACTAATGGCATGAGTGTGAACTGTGCTGCTCAGTATTACAATGGAAGTTCAGGCAAACCCACAGCTCTGAGTATCTCCATTCTTGTGCTCTTCCTTAGAACACTTGAAAACTGGGTATATGTGGTTGATGCTGATCTCTGCCCTAGACTTGATGAGGAGATATAAGTGCATTCCAGACTTAAGAGAAATGGGAGAATGATTCCCAGAGAGGAATTTATTAAAGATGTGAGCCCTACATAGGAGAGGGTGCAGAAAACAGGATCATTTTCATTGGAGGAAGTGCAATTTCCCTGAAGAGATAACTGAGTCAAAACAGCCTCCCTCTAGTCAGCATATACCCACTGTGTGCATATGTACTGGTGTTATGTCTGTCAATGTGCCCTCACTAATGTGTTAAAATTCTGCTCTGGTTAAAGGTGAGCCATACCTTCTAAATCTCAATCCTAAGAGGGGTTCGAAATCTACATAAGCAGCTGCCATTAATAATGGTTATAGTCTGACTTATGTATTTCATATACCCCTTTTCTTATGGAGAGAAATCTTAAGTTATTGCCAGTCTTGGACTTTTCTTGTGATCCTGTTTGGATGCTGTTGTCTCTCATCCTGTGCCTCTACCCGAACATAGGATTCTTTCTTATAGGTACTGTATTATACACATCTAACCTACCAGTATCATGTTCTCTTCTAGAGACAGCCTTCAACAGACCATACATGCCAGTGGCCAATAGTGTCCTTATCCAGTTGCCAAGAGAAGGGATGAACAGTAAAGTAAAAGACGTGTCCTGTCTCACCGCTCACTAAGTATCCAATGGCCTTGGATTTGACCTCTTCACTCAGCTGCCCTGTCTTGTTCAGATAGTCCAGGACATAGATGTTGGGTGCAAACAGGACCATGTTCTGCTCCCCACAGCCAAATGGCATCTGGAGGAGCTGGTGCAGGTTCTGCATGGCAGTGCCCATGATGTCACCTGGGGAATGGGACAATTACAGTGTAAATTAGCCATTAGACTGAGCACAGCCTGAAGTGTCAGTGTTTCAAAATAGCATGTGACATTTTAAGGATGCTTCACCTACCTAGCACTGAGAAATATGCTCTGGCTGAGCCATCCACCACAGTCTCTGGGAGAACCAAGGAGACTGACTCTGACGTTGACTTTTCTGGGATAAAAAAAACAGATTGATTTTGTTACAATTCTAGATATAGTTATGTACATGGGTAGCAGCTATCCCCTGAACAGGATTTTCCTGCCTTCAACAAATCCATTCATCTGTAATTTTGTTGATGAAGCTTCCCATCCTGCAAATTTTGTGTTGAGCCTTCAATACCCTCACATCTACATGGCACTATCAGCTGGCCTTGACTGACAAATACATTTTCCAGCCTATTTTTCAGGCCCCTTCTGCTTTGGTGGGCAGACCTGGCTTATTGCAGAGTCTGGTGTGTGATTTTATACTTGTTGAATGAAAGCCATTAGAGATAACCATATTAAATCCCAAATCTTCTCTCCTTGAAGGGACCTGAACACCCTCAGTTACTAAGACACAAGCTTCTGTCTCTGTAATTGTAGACTCTATTACATTCTCGGCTCTTCTCCCCTAGGAAGAATTGGTTTCACTAATAGTTGGACCCACATCTAGTTGGACCCAATCTAATTTTATCAAATTCCTACACATTTCTTCTCAGAGTGGAACATTGGCAACTCTTTTTTTCTCTCTTTGTCTTTAGTCTCTCCCACAGCAAAGAAAGTTTTAGAAAGCAAATGGCTCTTACCAGATGCACAGAGCACAGAGTTGTACGTAGTTTCTACTTCAGTCCCTTCCGGCTTCAGGAAAAGGGTAAGAAAAAAAAGCAAAAAATGAGAAACAGCAGCAACAACAACAAAGAAAAGGAAGACATATCAAAAGGGAAACTAAAAGGGATTCTTTGGAAATTGCTTACAAAGTTTTCTCCCCCGTGTGCTGAACTGAGGATAATTGAGGACTATAACATAGCAGCCAGTTTTAAGCTAGTACATCTTTCCTTTCTTATTACTGAGAGGCCTTGCAGCTTCACAGGCTATGATGTGGATAACATGCAAGGTGCTCTTACCAACAGTGCTAACAGAGCCACAGGACTCTGTCTTCCAAGGCGTTACCCACAGTGGCCCAGTCTAGCTGCAGTGATGCCTGAGAGCCGGGGACACTGGCAGGATATGTATGCAAGAACTTTTACAGATGTTAACCAGAGCTCTCCAAAGCACCCACACGTTACAAAACATTTAAATATGCCACAGTCAACCGGCAATTCTATCCCACTGTTTCAAAAACTCCTAGCTTAGTTTTTGAAGTCCGAAAAGAATCCCTTTTTTCTGTTAAGGTGTGTGAAAATATTTTGCAAAGAACTCAGGAATCAAATGTTTACTACAAAATATTTTTTGTCTGAATTTATTTCAGGGCACATCCCTGCACAATTTTTTTCCAAATAAGAGAGTTCCCATTACTTCATTGCTGGTTTCCAGCTTTTGCCAGTTGAAAATTTTTTCCAGCATGTAAAAAATGATATTGTTGTCTTCACCTTCTCACACAGTTAAAATACATTCTCTCCTTCTTCAGTATGAAAAGACAGAAAAGTATTAAAAGGAAAAAAAAAAAGAAAAAAGGAAAAGCTTTTTTTCAGATGAGCCATGATAAACCATGCTAAACCATTCAGATAAACCAAGTAAATGCTTCTGTTTGAAGAGGTATGTTCTCATCTGTTTCAGTATGTTATTCTGATATGCAGCTAAATGAGAAATTCATTGTTTTTTTGATTTTGAACATTTCAACAGGAAATTAAAACATACACAGTAATTATTTGAAAGATTTTCCTTTCCAGATGAGAAATTCCTGGGTGAAAAAATATCCTGTTTCCCAAAGAGCTCTCAATGAGGCTTGGTTTCTGGAAGGACAAGAGGATGCCCCAGGGCCTTTGGCACACTCCTCTCTCTCTGGGATGCACTGCCTGCTGTAGGGACTATTGTCATCCATGTGTTTATGACAATGCAGCTTCATCCAAGCATGTTACACTGTATCTACCCCTGCTAATTAATTGTTCAGCCTTGGATGCTAATCTCTGATTCCATCCAGTCAGGGTTTGCTGTAGATTAATTACCACGTTACAAAAACAGGATAAAATGAGCAATCTCTCAGACACCCTGACAGAAATATCTTTAATTCTTTTTCAGTAATTTTCATTCCCCAGCCATCTGGGAGAAACAACTTTACAGTGCTGATCTTCTAGTGTCTTCAAAGAATAAAATAAACAGTCTTTTTCCTGAAGGCATATATGCAACTAGGAAATTTTCCTGAAACGTTAAACAGTTGTTCATGTATTATACATACAAATCCATTTGTAAATAATTAAAAAAAAAAAATTGTGCCTAGCAGATAGGATTGCTCTTTCGTCATTACATTCAGGTTAGCAAAACATTTTCTGAAGTTACATGAATTTTAGCTCTGCCTTACTGAAAACTGGAATGTCTGCAAGGTAAGGAAGAGTTGTTATTATTATATACATTTCACTATACAACAAGCTAGTACTCTTTGTTTGGTAATAGCATTGCAGGGAGACTAATACTGTGGATTAATTTTGTGACTGGCAATTCATCATGTGAAAACCCGTGCTTTTATCCTTGCAAAACACTGCTTAAGAAAAGAAAGTGTACAAAAGAATGAAAAAATTAAAGGTTAGTTACACTGTTTGGAACATTCTTAAAAATAAAGTAAAACCAATTCAAAACAGTGATGGTAGTTTCATTTAGAAATATTTGTAGATTATGGTGTCTGTTCCATATTCCAGAATATTAGCCATGTGCTGAGGGAGAAGCATAAGGTTTCTGGCTGGTGTTCTATTTACAACCTGTCCCTGTGATTTATTACAGGTAAAACGAAGGAGTTCTCATTTATCTCTGATATGATGTGTCTCAGAAAAACCTGTCATTATTGCCAGCCTTATTATTTCTATCCCTCTGTGTAATGTAAAACACTGCTTTTACTGAGATGGCAACATTATGAGTTATGGGCTCTATTGGCCTGTGTTAGATTTATCAATGCTTCTTTTATAAAAGCTTGCAGAATAAGAGTCCTGAAAGCTATTACTGATGCTCTCACGGCTGAAACAGAAAACCTGTATCATACAGCAACTGTTGCTGTTGCTATTGCTACTTTTCTGTGCCACTAAAATTAGCAACCCACATACCTCCACCAGCAGCTGTCTGATGACCATGTCCTTTCTTCCTTTCTCAGGGGTCTCCACAACTGCATTCTTGCAGGGTTGCTGGTTCTGTAGGGCCTCAGTGCTCACGGAGAACTCCACCTGCCCTGGAGGAAACAGACATCAGACAGCCCTGCCAGGCAGAGCAAGGGAAATGTGGGTTTGTGTTTGTTCTGGGCACTCTCTGATGCATTACAGGGAAGGTTTTCGAACAGCAGAACTAAAGCTGAGGCAGTGTTTTATCTTGATCCAGCTGCAGCCTTCCAGGCCACCTCCTCTGTCTCATATTTCTAAAGGACAATGACATAAATTTGTGATGGCAAGGCTGCGGGTCTCAGCAGCAGAGCTTTAGGTTCTGAATCTAATGCAGCTTTCAGAACTTTGGCCATCCAAGCAGATGTTAGTCCATCAGCAAGAAGAGTAGTGATGGGGCATGTCTTGTAAATCAGTGGCCTTCCTCTGTGAAGCTTCAGAGAAAGCAAGCTTTCATTAAAAAATATCAGCCCAAGACACATTAAGCCAAGACACTTTTAGCTCCACAACTGGAATGTCTGAGTGCTTTGTGGGAGTTAAGGGAATTTGTGATTTCCATTTCAATGTTAGGAAAGCAATGGCTTGTAACACTTACACGGCTTCTTAGGACCTGGAAACACTACACCCAGTGCAGTGTCTCAATCTCAAGGTTGGACTTCTCCCTTTTGACATAGAGAAGATCCTTCCAAACAGGTTTGGAGTCACCTAGCTTCTCACTTCAAAGGTATCTTCTTGTTGTCCACCCTCTTACCTAGAGATCTTGGTGTTACTGCCCAAGCCACAGTTATTCTTTCATTCATGCAGATGCAGTAAGATTCTTCCTGTTTCTCTACTGGTATAGCCAGGAAATGAGTAGATTCAGCCAGAGACACACTGACCTGCCAGTTGTACAGAGAGGTATCATGAAATTTGGACTTAGAGAGAAGCTGGAGTTATTGGAGACAATGCAGTACATAGAAAGGGGTAATGGAGCTAGTTATACTGTGGGACTCAGAATCTTACGGATATTGCAGAGCAAGAACTGGCTGATGAAGGGGGAAATGACTGAGATGTGTACAATTGTAAGAGATTGGGGAGGCAAGTGTATAGAACAGGATCTTTGGAAAGGAAATCAATTCTGGGAAAGTGATAGCACAGACCAGTTTTCCCACGAATTAAAGCCACATCTGATGATTACTTAGGTAAATACATAAAACACTAGCAGTGGGAAAGCCAGTAAGGGAACAAGAAAAAGTGGAATAAGAAACCTGAAAATAGCAAATGAAACAGGAAAGACAGGGAAATAAATCAGAGTGTGTTGGAATGACTAGATCACTGTTCTTCCTTGTTTCAGGTTCATTCCTTTTAGAATAAGAATCTGTGTTTATAAAAAACTTAAAGAAGGTGGTTGAGATTTTGTACTAATCACTTTCAAAATTCTCTCTTGTCTTTCTTGTTTGTGAAAAAAATGCAGCTAAGAATAGTGAAACTATATAGCTCTGCCCAGTGTCTTAGGGACAGATGCAACAACTCACAGGAAGTCTGCATATTCCAGCAAATCTGCTGTGATAGTCTGTGAGATGACACTAAAATCTGAACACACGTATCTACCCGGGTGAACCTGGAGTTTCCACGTGGGTATGCAATGATGCTGTGGTCTGTGAATAACTCAAGTCTCATATTCCTCTTGGACAGTGACATAAATTTGTGATGGCAAGGTTGGGGGTCTCAGCAGCAGAGCTTTAGATTCTGAATCTAATGCAGCTTTCAAAACTTTGGCAGGAAAACATATTCCGTCTTCATTGAACAAAACAAGAATTCCTTCATATGTACACCTATATGAAATTGTAGTTGGAGATCAGTCATCTGGTTTGGGAAACCATGCTATAAGTGACCAACTGTAGGCTTCCCTAAGCTGTTAGACAGAGCAAAGTTGTGAATGTTTCTTACCCTGATGCAGGCAGTCAGGTAGTTGAAAACAGTGGCTTTCAGCGTGAAGGACTCACCACGCACTACAGAGTAGGGCATGGTGAGCTCGACAAAGAAGGGCTGGAAGGCTCTGAAGGACACTGTCGGGGACAGGCCAAAGCCCGTGTCTGCTGAAGTGCAGAATGCATTGGCTTTCCACTCGGTGATGGTGTCTGGGACGGTCACATCTAGAACAGCATTTCCCTCAGAGCTGGTGAGGGACAGAGAACAAGATTTCAGTTATATTTTGGTGATCATCTGTGTTCGTCTCAGCCTACCGAACAACATCTGCTGACAGCAAACTCCTGACTAGCTGCGAAACGGGCACTGGCTTTTGCATGTTCCCCCAAAGCATCCTATAGTGACCTTAAATAATCCCTCCATCTATTAAAAGTACCCATGTCATTGAAATATTGATACTTTCATTAAGGCTTTAATCTATTCCAAGGTTTTGGCTTATTGACCACATTGTACATTCCTTTAAACACTTACTTCACTGAAACTATGTCCCAGATCCATGTCTCAGGGAAGTACTTCCGGACAGTCTCCACAGTATTGTCATTAAGCATATGTTCTGCTGTGTCATACTCCAAATCTTCAAGCAGATTCATTGCAGTAACTAGCAAATTTATTCAAGGATGGGAAGAAAAGAAAAGATGTGTCAAAGTCCATCCTAATTTAGGAAGGTACTTTCCTTACAGGTAGTGGTTATTCTTAGGTACAATTCTAAAATTGAAAGAACAGCTTTGAAATCCTGGCCACTGGAAACGAATGCATTTCTCTGTTGACATCTTAGTATTTAATCATTCCTAATGTTGCTGCTCTTCTTATAGAGATTGTATGGAGTTGAGCATTCTTCCCTCACTGCCAGCAAACCCAGCAGTGTCAAAAGAATCGTGTATGATGATGTTATTGAGGGTGTATTTCTATTGCAATCAAATTCTATTTTTATTGATTCTATTGCAGAATCAAATGTGAAATTTACTGTCTCCAGATATTACTGTGGCACATAGTTTAATAATCTGGTTGAAGAATTGATTGAGTTTATACATGACCAGAAACAGAAGCCACACTTAGTCCTCCATCTGGGATTTTTAAATACGGGTCTTTCATCTCTGGCCATTAGCAAATAAAATGAAGATGCTTTCTCACAGTGTTGCACACTCTTGTGCATTATTGAAAGGCTTTTCCATTAGCCTTAGCAGAGAGCTGTCTTGTGCCATACTCTGATGACAAATCCTTCATCTCAAAACCAAAGATCTGATCTGTTATGAACAGAAGGCTAGAAGCTGTCACTGGACCAAAAGCTATCCTTTTTTTAATTTGAGCCGTGATACTGCACCAGAAAAGTCAGTAAATGGAAGTAATACATGTGAGTCTTTTGTATAGCCTTTCTAATCTCAGAACTATTCAGGAAAACAAACATACAAAGTAATATCATTCTTATATCTTCGTAGTCACTGACCCTGCAAAGAAGTTATGTGATCTACCCAGCCCCTTATAGTCATGTGAGTGGGAGACCTGGGAACAGAACCAAATTTCTCAGCCCTCAGTGGTAAAATATTGATAATTCGTCTTGTCCCACTTTTGCCCTAATTGTTCCTCTAGCGATTGCTAGAATGCATCTGCCTAGAAGTATATGATCCTTTTTTAGGTTTCCATAGCTGGACTCAGATCTGATTGAAAAAAAAGGCCACTACTTTGTGCTGAAATACTCTTTCAGTATCTACAAGATCCTTGCTGTAGGGGCTGGCATGGAAGTCACCAAGAACACACAGTTCTAGACAGACGCATCTAACTGGGGAGGTGCAGGCAAAGGGGGATCAGTGTCATATTTCAGGGCTGAGTCCAGAAGGGGTTCATCCTGAATTAGGTCAGCATATCTGAACAGAATCAGATCTGCCTGGTGTAATTAATATTCAAAGACATAAAATGAAGGAAATAAGCAGGGTGGTAAATTTTAGGAAGCTGTGTGGGAGGTGAAATCAAGAAGGTACTAGAACCACTGTAACTCCTTTCCATCATGTGTCCTGGGTAATGCTGGCAGACTTCAGGCTTGTGGATCTTGCTGCTAGTGAAGACTTTTAAGCCCAATTCCTAGTAAACAAAGAGAAAGAGGAAAAAAGTTATGCAAAAAACCGGTTTGAAAATAAACTTTTTTAGTATGTCAAGAATGGATGTACTTAAGTCAGATATCGATCAGAATAACAAAGGCTTGTATATAAATTCCAGATAGACTGGTTCAACCCAGATGTTGAGACTTTATCATGTTACACTCATACTAAGGCTAAATCCTGGCATGATCAGTTGGAAAACCAAGGCCATTACCTTGGGCACAGCTGCCTGGGTGAAAATGACATGTGTGAAATACATTGGATTGAGGTATCCAAAAAGTCTTGTGCAGGATGCTTTAGATGGGTAGAGGTGGATTTGTGGGTTATCAAAGCAATTTACACTTTATTAAAGACCTATTTAAACCAGAGACAGAAGACACAAAGGAATGTGGAAGAGGTTCTAATATTATGGCCCTAGAAGTAATTTCTCATGACTGTTTCCTTACTCAAGCCCAGGTATGCAGGTATGTCTATTAGCATTGAGGAAACCTTTCAAAGTTTTAATGATTCAGAGAAGCACTCAGCTAGCACTCTACTTAGTCAGTGCTTGAATAAGTAGATGCAGGGCCTGGGCTTGGCTATTTTCTTGCATACAAAAGTTAGCAAGCTTACAGCAAAGGGGCTTCTTCCCCCCCACCCCCTGCCAATTAAAAAGCCCTTCAAGACAAGTGAGAAGAGCAGACTGAATTCCATAAGGAACGAAAAAGAAGAACAAAAGGTTGGTGCTTACTTTGAGAATGTCATAGGCATCACCTTCGCCATCAGGAGAAATGGGTACGTAGACAAATCCATTTAGTAACATATTGTCAAGGGACACACAAGGGTTTACGTTGTCTTCTTCCAGGTAGTATTCCTTGAAGCTATAACCCCGGATTTCCTTCAGTGGAAGAAGGTCATACACCTAGGCAAATGCAAAAAACCACGGAAAAATATGGCAGGTCAGCACTTACAGGAACAAATACTACCTAACACTCCATGGATAAATATGAGCTTCTAAAAAATAAATGTAGTGAATGCAACTATAAAAATACATAGCCCCATGTCTGTAGCGGTGTTAACAGTTGCTTGGTTGGTTCTTGTACTTGCTCATTACCAGAAGTAGCAAAGACTTACAGAGCTGGTTGACAGCTCATTTTCAGGCTGCATAAGGAGAACACTCTTGTCCACAGCACGGAGGGCACACAGGGACCTTGGCGAGGTATGGAGTTGCAGGTGTGTGTTGGAGGCAGGAAGACCTTCCTTGGGTACGAAATTCAATCTCACCTGCAAATCCAAAAGGAATTTCAAGCAGTCATTTTTCCAGACATGCTATTATACTGATGCTTCTAGCCTTGTGAACTGAGGTGTAGTAGTGTCTTGCAATTCTTCTAACATATATGCAGCTTTGACTAATGTAATTAATAATGATGAGTGATTCTCTTTTTTGTTCTGCCTTATCCCACTTTTTATAGTTATAGCTTTGTAACTTATTCTGGTCACCAATCCTCAGTCAATACCTGGCCAGATAATTTCATGAATCCATTGTGAATTCTGCCTCCATTCTGGAACTTATAATTTAACCACTAGTCACAAGACAAACATGGGTTGAATCAACTGTGACATATACTCACTTTATTGGGAAGGCAACTTTCAACCTGGAAATCTGCTGAACTGGCAATGACTTCCCCACTGGGTGAAGTAGTGTAAACAAGCATCCGTGCCAGGGGAGAAATTGCTGCTTCAACAGAGAGGGTCAACTGAAATGTCCCATAAGCTACCAGAGAGAAAAAAAGGCTAATCAACAGACAAGAAGTCCCAGTATATGCATTTGTCTTCCCCAGACAAAAAAGTCAAGTTCACTCATGCTGCACATTTTTAATTAGCAGGGGCAGGAATAGTGATACATGACTGAAGTCTATGGCTGCTGCTGAAGACATTTGCATTCAAAAAGTGATCATGAATAGCCAAATGAGATGAGTTTGGAAAGGTTCTAGATTCTCGCCAGTTAACATCTGGCATAACTTCTTGATGTTCCTAACCACTTTTTCCCTCAAGCTCCAAGATCTACAAAAAGCCAATGAAGGGAAAAAAGATAACAGACTGTTGTAAAGGGAGGCAGCAATCAATGTTGTAAAGTGGCTGAAAGAATAACTGGGAAAGGTACTGCTAAGCAAGCATTTAACTCTTGCTCCAAGCACACTAGAAAATTCCTCTCTGTGTTGTAAAACTCTTTCTTTCTGGGCCTGAGCTTTATGTTTCAATCTGGACAAGGTGACAGAATACCTCTTGATATTAGCTATGGTGCTTGTTTAGCCAGTGCTACTAGTGAGGATGCAGAATTTTGTACAAACATACAGCACCAAAGATCTTTTACTTTCATATACTCTTTATACCCACTGCAGTGCAACTCCTTCTCATAGGCTTGCAAAATATCTCCCTGGACTTATTGTCAAAAAACATTTAAACTTGCATTACAGTCAGTCTTAGTTACTGAAATGTGTAGTTCTTGGACATTTATATGAACAAAATTAAATGCATTGGTTAAAATATAGATATCTGTGTGTTTTCATGCTTACAAGGCAGGAACAATACCAAAAATATGAAAGAAAGAGAGAGAAAGAAAAGGAGTCATTCTCTTTTTTCTGTTCATTTTACATGTGAGTCTCACAACACCAGTAAGCATCCACAGTCAGAATAGGGTAGAGTGGTCATCAGAAAATGCTCTTTTTAGGAAGTGGCCAAAACATTATGGGTATTTTTTGTTGAATTTTCTAACATTTTCTGATTTAAAAAAATAGCACCTGGCAGAACTCAGAGAAAACAAAATTAACCCAAGCCACTTAATCTAAAAAGTTCTAATTTTGAAAATTCAAACATTAAATTTAATGGTTGAATTAAATGTTAAATATTTGAATTGAAATTATTTATCTACGTCCTCTGTGCACCCAAATTATCATCAGAAATGCTAAAAATGCATAGTTCTGCTCACCACCTCCAGGATTCACAGTCAGATCATGCGTGTCTGCTAGTACAATTCCTCCCTTGGCCATCACCTGTGTGACAGAGAAACCTTCCTTTAATTGTTGCTACTGGTGTTGAAAGGAAGGAGAATGAATGTGCACTAGGTTATCTGTAGATTGTGAGTATAAATAACATTGCCAACAGTGAGCAACATCAAGAAGGTATTAAGCAAGTGCCAGACTAGAATTCACTGGATCTTTGGACACAGAAATATTAATTTTTAGGAGGACAGTATTTCCATATTGATCAGACCTGTCTTTGCTTTTGTATATATTACATAAATAGCTCAGGTTTGAATGCATTTTGTCTCTGACCCCATGTAAGTTTGGGGGTCATACACATATTTCTAACAATTTGGAACAGACTGAGAGTTAAAAATTCTCTTAATTCTACTCTCAGTTGTATTGTGAAACAGTATGAAGAAAAATTTAACCAGCATTAGTTCATCACTCCACAGTGTTGGGACAGAAGAGCACAGGCTGCAAATAATAGAAGTTTGAGTAAAGTACCTGAATTCAGGCAGCAAGCAACAGCCTCAATACTACCTGTAATTCTAGAGAAAGATGCCTTTTTCGCAGTCAAAAATTCCCTTTATACCATTACTTTCTATGTGGAACACATATTCCATAGCACCATATTTGAATTTCAAGGTGTGAGATCCATGTCTATAAAGTTGGAAATTCTCTCGCTGTCTTTTTACCTGCTATATGTGCATACTTAGGACCAGCTTTACCAGGCTACTGGGATAAACAGGTATCCTGTCCTTCAATTCACTCTTAGCAGTCATGAAAATAAACACATAGACATCTCTACCACAGGTTTCTATCCTCTTTTTTTGAGTCTCACAATCCATCATAAGAAGTATCTGTTCCACTGATTTCTTCCAATTCTCCAAAGCTACTCTCATCAGTTCTGCTAGTGTCATTAAGTAGGATAACCAGAAAAACAAATTTAGGGGAAAGAAATTCTGTTTGAATATTCACCTGATTCTTCCTGTTCTCCCAAGAGAAACTGACATATCAGCGTTTGGTCACAGTTAAATTAATCTCTTCTCTGACCCCCAAATCAAACAAATTCCTAGTTCTCAATGTCTGCATGCCATAGTCTGTTCCAATTACTATGGTATCCCAAACTTTCCATGATTGCTTGATGTTCAGCCTATGATCTAAGCTTATTGGGCTTTTCTGTTAGTGCAGTTAGAGGTGTTGCTTTCATTTCATCAGTCAGATGACTATCAAAGGGCAAATTGGAGTAGAAGATACCTTTCCTTCTAATCGTTTATCTTCTTGTTGTAGGATGCTAGTTTCTGAGCAGTGACCATATGTGAACTAGAATTTGGAATGAGGGAAATTGGGAGTGGATTGTCATGAAATGAATGTTTTGGGTGGCTGTGCCCAAGACAGTACTCTCTTCATCAATATTTTGTCTCTCTTCTGTTGTTAGTAAAACATGTACACCCTATGCATGTTTGCATAAAGAAGAGAGAAATGAGAAACATTATGGAAATCTGTTTAGATCGCACTGCTGCAGGCCACATTTTCCATTTCAAAATCATACTGGCCATACAGCAGTGCTGTGGTTGCTCATGATGTCACATAGCTACAGATGATGCAGTACTTTCAAGTCATAGATCAAAGTAACCACAAATACTTACCAAGAAGTAAATGACAATTTTCATTTGCTCCCCTATGGCTTCTCTTGTGAAGATATAGTGCACCTGGACCTCTGTATTGGAGCCACAGCTTAATGTCTCAGGCTTTGGCTCAATTTTGAGGAAGCTCTTACTGGGGGAGTAAAACCGACTTATTCTACGCATGGCATGCTCATATGATGGTGTGATCCAGTTGCTGTCATAACAGTTCAGTTCAGGTTTATGATCTGCCTGAGTATGAAGAATAAAAATTTCATAGCTAAGCAAAACCAAGTAACAAGCCACATAAAAGTCCACAGAAAAACTCTGGATATGTTCTATATTTCCTATTTTTAGAAGATGGTAGCAAACATGCACAGAAGACACAGAGAAGAGAGATGAGCTGTCAAGAAACTTGCCTTATTTTCTAATTGGCAGAAAGACTGACAACACATGGATTGACATTTCCCCTGTTGATGAGAAAGACAGAGGCCTACCCCTGTCTCTACCACTCACCCGGATTTCCAGGGAGGCTTGTGTGAAGGCAGTAGTGTCTATGGAAAACCAGGATTGTCCCTGCTCATCTGTAGTGTAATTCCCTTTGTATCTGTCTCCATCCACAGAAATTGTGATGGTTTCATTGGCAATTGGAGCATCAGTGCCATCGACCAACTTCACCTAACAAAGCAATAAAAAACCTTCAGGTTTTAGCCTAGCAACAGAAATAATTCCCAAGTGATAAAGCCCCTTCCCTCTTTTCCTCCTTGCCAGGCAGGATATTTCTTGATAGAGAAGAACAAAAGAAAAGAATGTGGAAATGTATGAGCTG
>WEIV01015231.1:28656-66252 GCA_013390005.1 Calyptomena viridis
AACCTGTTACTGTCACCACTTCTGCTATGCTCAGTTTGGTTGAGTAGTGTGGGACTACTCTGTTGTGGCCATCCTTTGCACCTGGATTACATTCCCTTGTGAAATAGTCCGTTCATGTTGCTCCCCATCAGAACAATGGGCCTTCTCTTCTGTACTGGGCTGACTGCCAGGAGTGTCTCTTAGAGTGCCCTTACTATCAGTAATTCGTCTGCCTGTGCAAAGGAGAGGGAGGTGGACCGTGTAGCCTGTACACACTACTACTCTATCTTACCCTCCCAAAGAGTGGAATCCCTGGTCTGTACTGAGAGTCCAGCAGGTCAAAGCTGNAGCAACAGAAATAATTCCCAAGTGATAAAGCCTCTTCCCTCTTTTCCTCCTTGCCAGGCAGGATATTTCTTGATAGAGAAGAACAAAAGAAAAGAATGTGGAAATGTATGAGCTGAGTCCTGAATTGTCTGAGGGAACAACTGAGAAAATTCTCAGCAAACAACTTGATTGGACCATGGAAATTATCTCTCTGAATCCTAAGTTCATCAGTAGTTTTAATTCCCCTCCGAATGAGGCCACCCTCATTTGGGACCTCCACCACATATCATCTGCCTCTTGGTTCAGGAACTCTAAGTTCCGGCTTGCGCCTTGTCCCAGTCCTAGAGTAAAGGTACATTGGAGGTAGGCCTACACTTAGCTCTTTCTCCTGCTGTTCCCATCTGGTTAACTGGACTTCCTTGGTTGGGTTCAGCACTGACTTGTCACCTCATATTATCAGGTGGTCATTAGATCATCAGTGAAACCTGTTACTGTCACCACTTCTGCTATGCTCAGTTTGGTTGAGTAGTGTGGGACTACTCTGTTGTGGCCATCCTTTGCACCTGGATTACATTCCCTTGTGAAATAGTCCGTTCATGTTGCTCCCCATCAGAACAATGGGCCTTCTCTTCTGTACTGGGCTGACTGCCAGGAGTGTCTCTTAGAGTGCCCTTACTATCAGTAATTCGTCTGCCTGNTCTGCCTGTGCAAAGGAGAGGGAGGTGGACCGTGTAGCCTGTACACACTACTACTCTATCTTACCCTCCCAAAGAGTGGAATCCCTGGTCTGTACTGAGAGTCCAGCAGGTCAAAGCTGATTTTGCTCATGATGGGTGTGATACCACAGGAGCCTGTTCCAGTCATCTCTATTCCTGAGAGAGAGGACAATAAAGAGAGGTTATAAATGAATTTCTAGTCATGTCGGTTCACCATTCTTGTCTTTACCAGGCACTCCTATTATGGCCTGCCACCACTCTGCCATCTCTGTGTGATACACACCTGTGCCATCTTCTGTGATCTTGCCTTGTACCTCAATGCTCATCTCATATCCCCTGCGCTGGAGCTGAAATACCTTGGTCCTCACTACACCAGAAACACACCCACGAGCATCTGCCTAAGCAAGGGATTAGAGAGAAAATTGAAATTCTGTGGAAAAAGTTGGTGCGATGAGGGACAGGAATAGAGACTCCAAACCCAACATGCTTAACTTCTGTCCATGAAATCCCAGACTTGGGTTGAAGGGTTGTCTCCAAGACCAGAACTTGTGTTCAGCCTGCTTCCTAGTGTTTCATTGGTACACTTTCTCTGTTCTGTCACACATTTCCACACAATTCTCCAAGGCCCACACTGGTTTCCTTGTTAACTCACTCCTGCTTTAGTTCTGTTTTTCTTTCTTTTTCTTCCATTGTCTTTACTCCTTTCCTTGTTGCCCTTTCTCCTGTATTTGACCCGTATACAATACCACCTCATCTTCTTTGTTCTTTGTGCTCTACACTGCCTTCTTGTTTTGTCCTCATCTTTGCTGCTTGCTCCCTGACAGTCCCTCTCACAGTTACAAAATTCTTCCACAGATTCTTTTCTCAGTTTGTGGAACAATAGGAGGGACCTCATGACCGGTAAGTGGAGATTTGTCATTAGTTTCAATGGGTCAGGATTTCAGCTGTGGGGTTTTCATCATCAGTTTTGTTTCCAGTTTAGTGACCCCTCTTTTAAGAATGCCGTTCTCTGAGCTTCTCTGCTTTTTTTTCCCTGGACAGAGTGCTTTCTCTGATGTCCTACTATCTCCCAACAGTCACAGATCTGCCTCTTTAAGACAACATTTCCCATTAACCATAAGAAAAACCACCATGTTTCAACCTTGGGACTCACCTGCCTGGTGAATTCTTCACACACAGATTCTGCTTCTTTTCCATAACAACTTGAAGCAGAATGGGAAAATTTCCGGCACACTTGGACGTTCACCAAGCCAGGAACAGGTTTCCCATAGGTGTACCTATAAACATAATGGGTTAAACAATGCATCAGATGATGAGACAATCAGTCACAGTCACACTCAGACACATCTCCTTAAAGACATCCGTGGATGATTTCCTAGTACTTCTTCTTAAAGTCTGACTAATCTGATATTTTAATGATTCTAGTGATTATATTTCCATAATTTCCATAGTGAGATTCTTCCACCATCCACGGAAAAAACATCCATCTTGTTCTAGGTGGGAAGACTCTGCAGAAAAATATTGACTTTAGGAAATTATTTCAGCTGGGAGCATCTTTGTATTACAAACTGCTGAGGACTCAGTGAAGAATGGATAAGCAACCAGATGCCCAGAAGGCGTCATTTATGGGTTAAAAATGAGAACACTGGGTTGGCATCACCAGTGGAAATGATGTCTGATCCAATATATCTGAGTATTTGAGGTTTCAGGGCTGGTAGAGAAGCTGTGACTGAAGAAATGCAAAGACAGAAAGAGAACATATACAATAAACTGGGGAGAGCTGCAGATTGGTTTGACATCATCTTTTCAGGAAGACCCTTCCTTTGACTGCTCAGACCAAGTAGCAGGCTCAGGAGTGACAGAGTGATATAAGCCTGCACTAGTTGCCTGGTATAAAAAGACTTCACCAGCTCTTCTTTTGGTCCTCAGTACAACGGAGGAGTGAAGGATAAGCAAGAGAGATTTACTGGAGCTCTGTGACTCACAGACCACAGACAGACACTGGAATCTCGTTGTCCTTAATAGTGATCATCTTGGGCAGCTTCACCAGGACCTCAAACTTGGGCAGCACTAGATGGGAGAGAGAAAATCTGATATGAGAAGAGTGAATGAGAGCTGTATACTACACAGCAAACCACACATAGAACCCTATTGATCCCATAGGATCATGTTAATATGACCCTCTCTGTGATCTTCAGCACAGACCTCCTACCCCTTCCCTAGGTTTTCTCAGCCTTCACTACTCTTTGGGTTCAAACGGAATTAAAGAAGTCTGTAGCCTTTACCTTCCCTTATTTACAGCACATGTGATCCCACTGGCACCAGAAACTAGATCACTGTGTAGATCCCTTACATATATCCATTCAGAAGGACACATTGGTCCTGTGTGTTGTGTTCACAATGCATAATTTGCAGCTAGGACTTGGAACAGCACATTCACCATCTTTGCCATTTACCACGTTGAAATAGCTGGAATCATTGATTCTCTTGGCTGATTTTTACTGTTCTGGAGATCCAAAGTTGCTCTTAAGCTCACTAATATGTATCATGGGATACTGTCTTGCAAGGCCAGAGAATTCTAGTGAATCTAGCCACAGACCCTCAGGGCTATATTTTCAAATGGAAGAGGCAGCAATAAAGCCCAATATAAAGAGGCACAAATGAAATACATATTTTGCTCCTGCGTATTAAGTTACATCCCACTTCCTATATTGTATCCTCCAGCCCTAAGCCTCCAACTATTTATGCCCAGGACTGGACTGAAGAATGCAATAGCTTGCTTCCAGGTGGTGCACCTGAGGTTTTTTTCATAGTGCAAGGAAATAACAGCAAGATGGGTGCACACCCAGACCCAGGAACTGGAAAGCAATCTTTGGTTATACAGTTTAGACATAAATTTGCCTCTAAGATGGGAGGCAAGGCTCAATGTTTCAACCCCAGAGTACATTTCATCCAAAGACTGTAAAAGAAGTAGAAATAGCAAAAGAAATATTCGTAGGAATAAGACTCAAGAAAAATCAGCTTAGTGTGAGGCTAACAAAGGGTCGAACTTCTTTGATCTTGTCGGGCATTCAGAATTATCTTTGTGGGAGGAGGAACAGCCCATCTGTCACCATGGCAGGTTGAAGCCTATAACCTTGTTTGTGGTCAAATTATTCACCATGCCTGACTTTGAACTGAGTAAACCAGCTCCCACAGACTTCAATAACAATCTTCTTTGGGTCACACCCTGCATATTCCAGAAACAGCAGGTTCTGGTCAATGTGCTGGGTCATTCAGGCTCCATGAAGAGCTCGTGGGGAGTCTGGGAGTGAGGAGGACTGGCTAGTCAGCCTTCTCAAATGCACACAGCCTACCCTGAATACATGACTACAAATATCAGAGAAGTTTTATTATGGAACTGGGTGTGAGAAGGCTCTCTGTAGCAGCATATTTGTCCTTACTCAGTCTCTGCTACCAGTTTGTTTGTGTCCACTTGTAACAAACGTGGAGTGTTCTTCAATCACAAGTTTTCTAACATGTTTTCTAGGCTTTTGCAGAAACAAGGAAGAGGAAAAAGAGAGAGGACTACTAGTGGAGAAATGGAACAAGCTGCTGGACTGAAAAGAAACTGAAAGCAAGTCAGCGGAAACTGCTGCCAAAAGTGAGGAAGTCTGTCATACCCTGTACCCCAAGAGCACTATGAGCAAATAAAAGCTCAGGCATCTTGCAGAGATGCCATAAAGTGAGAAATCACTTCTGATACTCAGCACCTTGTGGCTCAGCCCCTGTGAAACCCATTGCCTGTATATTCAGTCCCTCCCTTCTTCATGCTGTTCTCAGGAAATTCCAAGTTGAGAGGTCACAGCAAAAGGTATTGCTGTCAATTCCACCTGCAGCCCATACCTCCTCTCCTTACCATATTCCTCCACACTGAAGAAGTGTTCCACATGGGATGATAAGCTCTTCTGCACAACTATTTTGTAGGAGCCCTGGATGGGGTCCGAGGTGAGGGGGAAGGAGAGCTGTGTAAGGCCCGTCTCTAGTTCCACCCCTTGCCACTGGTACACACGATTCCTCTGGGGATCCTGAGGGTGAGGGTAAAAATGTCACAAGAAAGTATAGAAGACCTCCAGGGACAGAGCAGTGCAGTGCCCAGTTTATATATCCCAGCTGGGAAATGCCTGTCTGTAATTATTCAGTAATCTGTGAAGATCTGTAAGCACTTGCCTGTCAATTGTGTATAACTAGCATACAAGAAAGCTTTTCAACCCTGGAGGTCCCATGTCTCCCACTCAGCTCTACCTGCATGCTTACAAATGATGGGACCAGGAAGCTACAAAAAACAGACTGGAAAGGTAACATGACAAAGAGATTGATATAAGAAGTAAGTGGAGGACAGAGAAGGGAAGTTATAGAAAGGAGGTTTCAGCTTTCTTGACTGGATATACAACCTGCATAAAGGGTTTCTTTAACCTGCCTGGAATGAAAACTGTTGAAATCTCAGTGCACAATCTGCTGAGGAATCAAATGCCTGATTTATCTGATTTATCTGTGAGACTGAGAAATGTGTAAAAGTACAAAGCTAGTGGTGGGGCAGGGGAATGAAGACAGGAACAGAGGAAAATATTCCCACATACGGGCATCCAGCTGAGACCTCTCTCTCCTTGTGTCTCTGTGTTTCTAATTCTGCCACTGAAGTCTCTCCACTACAACAGCTGTGTATTGCTCATTATAAACTGACTATCAATAATTAATCTACTCAACCTCAAATTTCTTGTAGTGTCACAGAATCAGCACAGCATAACTATGTAGTTTTATGCACCCTTCCCAGACTGCTCAGCAGGATGGTTAATGTTTACAATCTTTCATTTTCTGGCTGCTCTTTGCATTGTACCTTGCCTGTCATCAAAAGTTTATTTACTCTAGATAGGAATGTGACTCAAGGTAAGTGACTATACCTCACTGAGATTTTATCTCAGGGCTCAGGGAAAACAGGGATGTGAATGGCATCTCCCAGTTGGAGGTCACCAGTCAGGGTTAGAAGAGGGGGCCATCTTCCCAAGAAGCACCCTGGGAGGATGGCATAGCCAATGCTCTTCATTATCACAGCTTCAACCCTGATGAAATGTTCAGCCTTTATTGTGAATGACACCTTATCATGAGTGACACTTTCTTGGAAGTGTAACTCAAGAAAATGTTTATAGCTGGGCTTAGGAACTTGTTGCCATTCCTGTGATGTATCTATAGGGAAGGCCTGAAAGACCATTTGTTTTTCCTTAGAAAGATGGTCTTTTTTTTTTTTTTAATGACATTAGCAATAGATCAGGATAATAGGCTCATACTAACTCCTGCCTTTATGGTTGACTAAGAGAAATTAGTGACATTAAGTGTGTGGGTTGGTGGACATTTATTCCTCAGTAGTGCTGACTTTTAGGCTGTCACCTTTCTTCACTCTTGTCACTCTTTCCTTTGGTCCGGTCCAATCATGTGGTAAGCTGCACTGGCAGATGTGATCTGGCCAAAAAAAGTGCTCTAGAGTAAAACAGTGCATTTGCTGCTAGGTAAGTTTCTCACTATACAAGACTACTTCATAAACATCTGTGAAATCCAAAAAGGGCAGTGCTAGACTGAGAAAGAGCATTGAGAAAGCAAGAGGTGATGGTGAGGATGAAGAACATGGACTATATAAGTTGGGTTAAACATCACGGACAGACACCACGCTTCACAGGCTAGAGCTAAAAACATAGATGGCCTTCCTAGTGGTGGAAAATTGAAGGCTTTCATTGTATTGATGCAAAAAAAAAGGTTATGAAATTATTCAGCTTCTTAGGCAAGGACATATATCTGGAGGCAGTGGAGATGATGTATTTCTTTTTGCTTCTCTCATGAAACTCCTGTACTCAGTAAAGTATTATCTCACTGAAGTGGAAGGGACCCCAGTGGACAGCCTCAGCAAAAGGTAGTTCTGAGATTCTCTCCTCCACCTGCTAATCCACACCACACACTCTCTTATTCTTCTTTCTCCAATATTCATAGACCATCAGTGGCCCACCAGCTCTGCAGCTCTGTTCTGGAAGTTTGCTGATGGGAAGAGAGAATAACAGCACCCTGACAGGAAGGTACAAAAAAGGAGCGTAGCCTGTTTCTGGCATACCTTCTGCCTCCCCTGTTGTGACAACTCCCCAAGTCTAGACAGAGATGATGCAGAATAGAGACAGCAACCCCACACAGCAAGGAAAAATGACAGGAATCATTACATGGGACTCATTAATCACGCAAAACAACTTAAAATTTGTGCACACTAATTTCAGGGCCCATCACTGGGTCCTTCTCATCTGTTTTCAACAAGATATTCTAGATAATAATTGTAAGTTTTGGAGTCTCAGCTGGAAAAGTGAGTGCTTGAATAATTGGTAGAAACATCCTCACTATCAACTTTTGTCTGACACTGAAGTTCAATCATTTAAAAAAAAACAGACAAAAAGAGCATGCTTGAGAAGATAGGGGATGCCTACTTACATAATTTTGTTTCTTTAGTTTTACTATCTTATTTAATTTATTTAATTTCAATCACAGTTGGCAGATAGAAAATTTTAATTCTGACTGGAACGAAGAAGCCATTCTGATACGACCTCTAGGCAAGTATAGTTCTACTCACATCATGGCTTGCATTGATTATTTTGTTGTTGCAGCACATTCTGCAATCAAAGAACCATTGTTGGAACTTATTTTGATGTCCTGCTACTCAGCCTTCTTTTACACTAAGGAAAATGTTCATGTGCGTATGTTTTTTCCCTTACACCTCAGCCTGAAAACACCACTGCTGGAGACAAGCACCTCTGTGCCTGCACTTTCTTCTGAAATAATAACGTAGGTATCCACTTACCTGAACATAGACAAATGGAAACTGCAGGGAAAGAGCAAAGGAAAACCAGTGTTAGAAATACTAGTCACATATGGGTGGAAGTAATTTCCAGATTTGGACAGAAAGGCAGAAGAACAACCTTCTAAGAAGTCCTTCGCGCTCTTTCCCTTTCTGTACTTGCTCTGTTTCTTTGGTTCTTGATGGTTAAGGGAATCTTTTCTATAATATCTTAGGGCCCTGACTTTTTATCTCGTCGGATTATGAAAACATGATGAAGTAAGAGTTTTCAAAAAACTTGTCTGCATGAGAAACTGATTGTCAAATAAGCTAAAAGGTGAACTTACATCCCTGACCAGTTCCTTAAAACCAAGTTCTTGTCATGCTGCTCTCTGTCTCTAAGCAAGTGGTTGCACCCACTGCCAGAAACAACTCCACACTGGTCACTTCCAATGGAAACTTGTCCCACCCATTTTTTCAGTGATGAGATCTCTGTCTAGATGCTTAGCTACCTACATCCTTTGCAAATCTGGTTGTAAACACCTGTATGCTTTCGAAAAAGGGAATATGCTTTTCAGTCAATAGGGACAGGTGGAGTGTGTCCCAGGACAGAATATGAGATGGGTGAAGGATGATGTGATAGAGTACCATATGCTTTAAAGACTGTCTTCAGGGGTTCTGGATGAAGACAACGATGGTGTTAATTGGGAATTAAACCTCTTGGTTAACAAGAAGCAATTAAGGCTCTACCTTCTCATTCACCGGGTAGAAGTCTTTGTCCAGAGAGACGATCCGAAACATAACTGAAGGGTGTAACAGAAAAGAAAGAAATTCCACTGTTAAATTTTTAGCTATTACCAGGAAATGTCAGTGTTTCAATCACTTATAACTCAGATTCATTCCACAGATCAATAGGCTCTGAATAGAGATCTCTAAGTAATCGAAATAATTACTTCAGGCTCTTTCTTTTTTATGTGGTGAAGGACAGATAAATTTAGGAGGATAATCAGGTCTTGACTGAATTGAGTTGTCCCTTGGGAGTACCTGTCCTGGTTTGTTGATTCAGGTGCAGCCAAGGGAGACTATTGCTTTGAAGTCACCCCAGTTTTGTGCCACTGGTAGAGTAGAATGAATCTGAGCCTGTGTGTACATCTGGCTGAGATGCTGTGCCTGGAGGATGAAAAATAGGAATGATGAAGGTGCCACATGCCCTAGATCTCAGTTGACAGAAATAAGACTTTAACTCCCTGCATGAAGAGATCTAAAAACTTTTATTGAAGTATGGTGCCTCTGGGGAATTAGTCCTCAAGATTTTATGCTTCATAGTCAACACCAACCCAATTCCCTGTACCTGTCTGCCTGGGCTTGTAGATGGGTTTGTCTGTTTGGACGAAGACCAAGCTCTCAGAATTCTTGACCAGCACTGACTTGCGGCTTCTGAACTGCAGTGTGTCCCCCTTCACAGTCACAGTGAGAAATGCCACTGATGTGCCATTGGATTTTGGAAGCTAAGGAAAAGGAAGAGGGAAAGTGCTTTACACATTCACCCTATTGCACTAAGCCTCTAAAGGATGGAGTAGTAGGTGAGTCAGAAAGTTCCCTGAAGGGACAACAATGACTCAGTGCATTAAGCAAGAGAAAAACACGACTCTTTTCCTTCATTTATATGCTTTTCTTTGAGAAATATTGATTCTGATCTTATTCTATTGTATTGCTGATTTATCAAAATAAAAATTCACACAAATTCATTAATTAGGGGATGGAACCTGCTGCTTACATTACTCACCAACCAGCCTTCTGCAGTAATAATTTGTGAACAAGCTCCAGAAGCAGGCAAATGACCTCATGGACCTCATTATCTTTAACCATTCCCCAACTTCTACAATTTTTCATTCCACTTCAGTATTTTTCCCCTGAAGTTTATATAAATCAAACAAAAATTGGGTACATCCTGTCAGTCAAAGTTCCAAAAGACCTTTGTAAATCGTGCATGCACAGAAATATCATGTGGGGCACAGAATTTGATAATGGTGGTAAATTATTCCTCATAAGGCTACCACAGTGAGCTATTCACATCACATTAATTTTTTTGTTTGTCTTAGCTTAGAAGTCTTTGATTGCAATGTGTCTTATTTATCATTTCTGGACTGTTTGAATCTACTACATCATGTCAATAAACACAAGAGATCATCCCACAAGGATGAAATACTCACAGAGAAAGGGATGCAGGTGAAAACATCTTTCTCTGACACCACGTCATCAATCAAGCTCTTGTTCTCCCCGTGATACTCGAGTGTGGCGCTCAGAGTCACAGACTCATTCAGGTGGGTCAGCTGGACGCAGATTTTCTCAGAAGAATCCGTGTGTATCAGGAAGGGCAATAGCACCATATACTGCCTAGGAAGAGAGGGAAGCAAGAAAGATCAGAAATGTGAAACAATGTTAAGGCAACAGTATTAAGTGAAAGTAAATTAACAAGTCAGCATGCTTAATCCATTACTATCTCTGTGAATTGCAGTGCATATAACATGAGCCTTCATTTTATTTTGGATTTACACATATTAAACGGCCTAACTAATTAGACTAGAAGCAGGAAAATGCTTGCAGTAGAAGGAACAATTTCTATGCTAATAGAGACTGCTTTACAAAGAATGTTTTGTTTGGCTTCACAGCAGGGAGTAAGGACGGTTTGAAAGGTTTCAGGCTGTTAATTGAATTTTGTATATCCCACAATCTCCTATTGAGACTCAAAGGCATTAGCTAAAAACGGCTGAAAAAAAACCCACCCACTTGTCTGCCTGCTCGTCTTTGCCTCTCCAGGTTTCCAAATCCTTCACATGCTGAGCAAAGATGTGAGTGCTCGAAGTTTGGGACCTTATTAAGGTGGGCACACAAAGGATTTAAGAGTGCACTGTTCCATTGCAACTCAAGTGTACTTGCACCTTCAAAGAGCTTTTGACAGAGGTGTCTCAGAACAGACCCTTAAACTAAGCTGTCAATCAATAAAAGAGGATCATTTTACTAATAAATCGATTATTGATTCTGACCTGGATTAACTGATTAATAGATAGGATACAAAAGGTAGGGATCAATGGAAATCTCCAGAGTTTGTGTTGGGACCCTTGTACTTCAGTGCATTTCTAAATGATCTGGGAGGTACAATTTTCTGATAATTGTCCAGAGTAAGAACATACCTAAAACTAACTTACATATTTGTGGAAGAATTTTGTTACTTTGTAGGACTGAGCAGCAAAAATGGCAAATGAACTGTTCATAAATGTAAATAATACCACTAAGTGGGCTATTACCACTCAGACTTGAGCATTGTTGATAATTCTTGGAAAATTCTCATTCAGTAAGAAGTAACAAACAGACTGAAGGAAAGTGTTCAGAAAGGGATAGAGGACAAATACAGCTGGGTCCATCCAGAGCTACATTATTGCCTGGACTGTGGGCTGTTTGGGAAGTCCTAAAGCTACTTTAGAGACAATGGGACCCAGGCAGTACCTCCATTTTCTGGGCGATGGGATGAAGTGTGGTGAGGAGCCTGCTGGCAACTCTGCTCAGCCTGTGCTGTTTCAGAAGCAGTGAAATGAGGGAGCTCCAGCCACCCAAGCAGTGACTTACAACTTGTGACTCTCTGTGATCTCCAGTGTTTCCCTTCTTCCACAACCTTCTCCCCATGCCTGCTTCCCCTAAGCTCATTTTCCCTGTCCCCTGTCAGTGGCACTGGCAATTTGACAATAACATCCCGTCTACTGAAGGGACAGCGTGACCTAGTTCATGGGGAATTTGGCCTCATTTCTCTTCCTGTTCACTATTCTTTTGAAATTTTGGCCAACTTGCAAAACTGGCCAAAGCCCTTAGACTGGCTTCTCTGCCTTTGAAACAAAGATATAAAATATGCTGTTTATAGACCTCTCTTTATGTGTTTTGGGATGTGTTGGTGAAAAGAGATAGATGAATTAAAGGACTGTGAGGGCTTTAAGTAACTTGGGTCACAAAATCCATGTATAGACATTCTGGACAAAAAGCATCTGAACTGCCAAAAGAGACCTCAGCATCTTCCCTGCATGCAACAATCTGTTCTGATAAGACAGGCAGTGACTGAGAGAAGCATGCATCAAGGAGGGATAGGACACCCTAGAGACAGTGGCTGAGACAAAAGTTATGAGTTTGAATATATGGAGAAGGTAATACTGTAGCTTAAGGTGGAATAATGTCTGTGTGTCAGCTCTCAGCTACTTACTAGAACAAGCATCCAACAAAGAAAGCAGTGAATTTCATCAGCTCCATCAGCCCCAATCTATTCCTGCCAGTTCAAGTGTCATTATGACCCCACATTTCTGTCCATATGCAGTGAATTCCCACACATGTACACTGCAGTGTAAAACAGCCACGTACGAGAATAGGAGAACAATACCTTCTGTTGCATTCTTCCAGAATGACACAGAGACAGAAAAGCAATAGAAGAAAACGAAGTAAAAGAAAATCATCTCTTGATCCACATCTTACAGAAGTTTTAGTTGCAAAGGACCTCTGGATGTCTCAAGCCCAGCTTCTCTCCTGGAACAGGGCTATTGCAAAGGACTCCACAGACAGACTTTCTACCATCTCTCTGGATCACCTGTTCCACTGCTGCACTAACTTTGTGAATAAGTTTTTTCTAATATGTATTCTGAACCTTAATTGTGTCTCCTGTGCAGCCAGCCACATCTGAAACAGCAAATGCTGCTGCCCAAAGAAGTGATATCCCTACTTCCATGGGCACAATAAGCAAGTCTTTGTTGGAAGTTTAACTTTTGTCATAGTTCAAGGGCAGCTTCCCATCTGTGTTTTATACAGCATCTGATCTATCCTGCAGCATTTAAAACAAAACCACTACCCTTATAGTACCTAGCAATTCATTGTTCAGACTCCACTGCCTCCCTACTGGGTTCCTATCTTCCTTTTGTAGATCTCAACAACATCCCTGACTCTCTCACCTCTCTTAGCCTTTCCTCCTTCTTCCCTCCCCAAATCGTGTTCAGGTCAGGGGTGAAGACAGCCTACATGAAAGATGGAGAGAGACTATTTACAAGGGCGTGTAATGACAGGACAAGGGAGAATGACTTCAAACTGAAAGGGAGTAGGTTTAGATTAGATATTAGGAAGAAATTCTTTACTGTGAGGGTGGTGAGGCACCGGGACAGGTTGCGCAGAAAAGTTGTGGAGGCCCTCTCCTTGGAGAGAACCAGACCATGTTGGATGGAGCTCTGAGCAACCTGGTCTAGTGAAGGGTGTCCTTGTCCATGGCAGCAGGGGTGGAATGAGATGATCTTTAAGGTTCCTTCCAACGCAGGCCATTCAAAGGTTCTATGATTCTGTGTTGCCTAAATGTCTGAACAGTGTGGTTTCATTCCCTTTCCCCCTGATGCTGGGCAAGGATGAATTAAGATTACTTCATCTTAATTACTTAGTTACATCAGATTTCTGTAGGGAGAGTAGAAAGCTCTGCCTGACTCCAAACCAGATGGCTGGCTGGCTGATCTACCCCAGAAGCACCCAAATAGGGCAGAATGAATGAGGAGTTGATGGTACCCTGTGAGTCAAAGGTCCTTCAGGCTGAGACAGTCACTCTCCTCTGACCACATAGTAAGTGGCAGCAGCAATGATGCACCTTCTGCTACAGCTGCTAGAACTACGGTGGTGCTTGTGGGCATGAAATCTCTGCAGCAAGCATTACGAGACCCACGTGTCTGAGAACTGCACTTCTGTCAGCCCACCAAGAGGAACAGTGTGTGACACCAGACAGGGTCTGAAGAGAGAGACTACTTCCATCCAGACTAGAGACTTCAAAACAACACTCCCTGGGGTGGGCATGCCAGCCTCCACTCAGCCTCTGCCATCCCAGGCTGCCCCTCTGCTCAGGGCTGCAGTCATGCTGCTGGTCTGCAGAGCCCTGGCATGGATGTCCAAGGGAGGGTGCTGGCACCAGACTCCATGCCGGAGGAAGAGAATCTAGGTCACAGATCCTCTTTGAGAACAAGTACATCTGATGCTGCCAAGGGAAACAAACGGGCAGGAGAAAGGGGAACAAACTGGCTTGAAAGCAACAGGAGAACGTGCAGAAGTAACTCAGTGACCAAAACAAGGCTACTCCAGGGAAGGTAAGTACCAGGATTCTGTCATCATGCCTGCAAAACCCCAGGCTCCGTCAAGTTTTTAGGCAGAAATACACTTAGGCAAAGATGAGGATCCAGGTCTGGTCTATTGGGCAGCTACAGGGCAGAACTGTTGGCACTGGAAGAGACTGGGGGAGGGGCTGGAAGGGGGGCACTGGCAGAGATGGCAATGGGGAAGGGTCCCAGGACTGGACAACCAGGGCATTACAGGGTGTGAGTGGGGAGCACTGGTAGATCTGTGCGGGACGCATGTTACTAGTGGGAGGCAGGGCAGGAATGGAAGGAAGAAATCTGAAGGAAAAGGGGAGCACTAAGACCCCCCTCCCCCCTCCACATATGCAGCTTACGGTTCTTTGTTGGCAGAGGTATTTCCAGGAAGGAAGAAGAGAAGAAGGAGGAAGATGTTTGGTTTGCTGGGCAGCTTGTACTTCCCCATGGTGCAGAGCAAGTCGCGGTGAGTGAAACAGACACCCTGCCTGGTCCGGTGCTGCTGTTTTCCTGCACCTTGTAATTCTCCTCCACTCTCTGCTCAGTCAGCCTCTTTATAACTGCTCTCTGCAAACAGCCCAGGGGCTGGAGGAGATAAGGGCTGGGGGCCAGGGCCCATCCGGAAACAGGGAGAGGCGGTAAGGAGGAGCTGGAACAGAGGGACAGTATTTGGCCAGAGACTCTGCAAGTGGGGGAAGGGTATTTATTTGGATAATGCTTATATTAGAAATCTTTGAATGATTCATACCCTGTTTTCCTTAACCCATCAGAAACCCTCAGTGTTGGGGATACAAACTATGTTCAAGACAGGGTAGTATTTCCTGTAGGCACTCCCAATCACAGCACTCTGATGTGGGGGTGCTCTGATCTTTTAAACCAAAAGCCAGGGTTATAGGTATTTTAACAACTAAAGGAAACCCACAGACAGAAACGTTGCCCATATCATGTTAACAGAATACTGCCAGTTTGCTGACACAGTTGTCACAGGTTAGATAAATAATTTTTCAGGAATATAAGCCAAAATATGGTGGGGCACTGGTCTAGATATGGAAATATGTTTCCACTGTGAACATACACAAATATGACACAATTCCATTGGGAGACATCCCTGTCTCCCCAGAATGGTGGTCATCTTCCATCATTCAGTGTCACCTGGAGTGCAGATGTTCCAGGTGGCTGCTCCTTCCCTTTGCCGGATTCAGATCTGTGATGCTCTGAGTCACGTTTGTAACAGAAGTCACATAGAAATAATGCTGCCCAATTAACTTGTTCTTTTGCAAACCTCTGGTTGTAGGGGCTTACCTAGAAGTTGAATCTAGTAAGGGAAAATGGTTAGCTAAATTGCAGCAGATCATTCAACAGAAATATTCAGTCCAAACTATGAGCACTTCCTGACCAGTCTAACTAGGTAGGGTGTTTGCACCAGTCCATGGAAAACTGTTAAAAATGCAGTCATAGGGCTGTCGACCTCCCAGTGCAGTGTAGTGAAAGGATTCAATGACACTCTTTATGGAGATTCATGATCCCTGTGAAGATTTTTGTTGCATACAAATAACCCAAAAGACAAAATGCTGCAGCACAAATCACCTTGAATGTGTGAAACCACATTAATGGCAGAGGTTCTCTGTTGTGTGCAAGGGAGCTTATTAAATCACAACAGTACAGGCAGCTCTATTTGCTCTTTGTCTGAAGATCAAGTTTTGAAAAAGAGTGAATGTTAAGACTCGGTGTTAAGACTCATGCTTTGACAGCATGTCTTGACTCTGAGGTAGTAGCCAGAAAACTGCAGGGAATAGCACTGCAAAGGACCAGAAGAAATGTCTATGGATGAAAGGAAGGTTAAGAATGGTGTTCAAAAACCAGGCATAGACTCTTGCAGAATAAAATGTATCACCTTTTATAAACCACAAGATTTTGGAAAACAGTCAGGAGACAGGCAGTGTCTGCTAGTGGGAGGTGTTATATATACATCATATGGAGAAAGAATGAATACATACACAAACCACAAGATTTAGCAGACTATTAGTTAGAGATGGAAATACTGTTAAAAACAAGGGGTTGTGCAACTACCAAGTAATAAACCCCATAAAAATCTTTCTCCAGAAACGCATTATATCATCTGTCCTCCCCCACCTTTTACTTTAGTAAATAATGTCCTGGATATTTGCTGGAAAACATGACTCATACCGAGTTGCTTGTTGTCATTTAGGCTGCTGAAAAAAAACCCAACCCAATATGAATGGACAGATGCAAAGTACACTTTAAGGATAAAACTAAAATTCATAGAACTACAGCACCATCTACAGCATCATTTGTTATCATCTTCTTCCATGAATTTATCATTCACAAAGAATAACATACCTGCTTCTCAGTCCCCCAGGGACCCTTGAACAGCTCTCTGACACCACAATTCCCACGCTCCACAAGTGCTATCCACCCCCTTAGTTCAGGCATTTGGTGCTTCACCTGGTTTCTCTCTCACAAAGCTCATAACAAGTGGCCTGAACTTGTACTTAGCTGGAAAGCTTTTGGGTGCTTTTTCAGTCCTGAAGGAGAGAAGTGTGTCTGAAAGACTGGATGCTTCTTCCAACAAGGCTACCTGGTCTAATAAAATACATCACTGCGGAAAAAGGCACACAATGTCTTTGCTGTACATGGGGATGGTTTCAATGACCTGTCATAATTTTAACCACAGGAAAGATATTTCCTCTTATGATAATACCTCATATGTATCTGAGGCCACTGTGCACCTGGCAGACCAAGAGAAAATCTGTATGTGTCTAATGCCTTCAGTGACTGGTCCCCATGTGAAGCTGGTAGAAAACCTAAGTGAATCACTATACCTAACTGTTGTTCCTAAGGAATTTAAATTACACCATATCACAGTAAATCTAGCCAAAATGCCTAAATCAAATTTCTCATAGCCTTCCAAACAGAGTGGATTTCTATACTAAATGATAGCAATTAATTTTGGTTCTTCTTGCTTGAAAAGAAATTATTACATGTTTACTCTCACTTTTAAAGGTAGCACATGTTTTGGCTGTTACACAGGAGGTTTTTGAAACATTTCTAATGCTAAATTAAAACTATAACATTATTCTGAAATTTCATTTTGTTCCAAAGAACACTTGAGAATATTAGCTTAATTCTCATTAGCTTAATTCTCATTAATTAGCTTAATTAATTAGATAATTCTCAGAGAGATTACAGTGTTATATAGGTAAATTACATGTGCTGACAAACTGGATTTCCTTTACAGGTATTATCATATTGAAATGGAGCAAGACACCAGATCAATAAGAAACAGATGCCATGGGAACACTTCTACTTTTCCTGAATGTATCATTATGACTATTTTGTATTTTTTGAAGCATTCAGATTTCCACAATATTTCCCTCACAGTTCCTTTTCATCAGCACTTTAAAATATATTATTTAGAGTTGGACTGACTGACAAAAAAGATAATTAATAAGTTAATATGGGCCATCATGAATATTGATAAATTCCATTCCCTGAGCACTTTATTCTGCACAGTTTCCTCTAAGCCATACAATCTTTGCAGCATTGCCTAGCAAAGATGACACAAAAATTTGATGTGTCCTACACTTCCAAGTTTATGACTACTATTGAAAACACATTTTCCCTTGAAAATAAAGTAAGATATTGAGCTGTGTAATTTTAATCACCTTAACCCAATTCTGGTTGAGTTTCCTCTGACTTCTTTCCAGTTTCTGTTCTTCAGCTTTGTGGATCATTGCCCATTGTCCAGTAACAGAGTGGCTCACTGGTGACTGCAATTGAAGGAAGAAAAGATGCCTGTGAGCGAATGTAAATACTCTCAGTATTACCACAACAGTATTACACATGTGGGAATCCTTTTCTGTCACGGAAATCTTAAACAATTTTGGAACCACTGTTATCAGAGGTGGATAATCCCAAGGAAGATGCTTCTTTAATACATTCTTGTTCTGTCTCCTCCGTAGCACAACACTCAAACCTCAAAGCCAAAGCAATAAATGGAACTTCAACCTTTACCTTTGAAGAACAGTCATGTGTTAAAAAGCTGAGGAAATGTTTCTTGAAAACACTGGTATTGTGCCTAAGGTGGTCCATGCACTTTCACTGAAGAACCTGTTGGAAACTATCAGCTCTAGCACAGGAATGTCTCTCCTTACATTTACCCACGCCTTACATCTACATACAAACTCTTTGTATGGTGACAGGTGAAAAAAGAGGCCCAGTAAAAACAGAGACTTATATTAACAGCTCTGATTAACAAAATCATGTTAGTGGTTCAGCTAAAGGCTGAAAAAATACTCCAGGACGAAAAAAAAATCAGTATTTTTATTTTAAAGAAAATTCAAATAATTATATTAGTTGCCCCAACCTATATATCTAAAGCAAAGAAACCGAAAGCAATTTATTTTAAATGACAAGAAAGTATGACAGGAAAAAGTACTTGTATAAATCAGTAGAATTGACAGCAACACCCAAAGACAAAAAAAAAAGGTTTATTATTGTGTGGGATACAAAATATTTCAGAGGTCATAGTAAAGATAAGGTCCTCTATCAAAAAACCTCAGACAATACGAACATTATAAAAGTTGCAACAAGCAGAAAAAGGAAGATATGCAATGAAATGAAATACCATAAAAAGGCTTAATCAGCTAAACTTGAAATGAAACTGCAAATGTCAGAATGAATACAGATAACTCAGTTTAGTTGCTTGTTGAGTATCTTAACCTGAGAGAAGGGCCTGGTGGCAGATGAAATGTTTCCCAGATACAGACATCTAGGCTGCTGAATATAACTCATATTTCTGTGGTGTCATATGAACAAATGAGTAAATTCAAGCATGGCAAAGGCATCAATAAATTACTCTCATTTTAATGCACTTTGTAGATTAAATTGCAAACCAGATTGATAGCTGCATTTTATAAATAGTCCTGTGACCATATTTCGTGTGATGTAAGGCAGCCCATTTGTAGGGTAAGTCCTACACAAAGTAGGGTTTATCTGCCTTTCTCGGTTATATTATAACAAACATCACCTCTATGTGTGAATTTGTTCTTGCCTTAAAAGAAACCTATACTGTATGTTGCAAAAAAGACTATAACCAATGTTGTTAACCCTTGGGCATGAGAAATCTATAGTGTATCTGTCTGATAGTTAAAGTGCACAGCACACACAGAGTAAGACCAGTTGTTGAAATCCCACTATTAAATCCATGAAGGGTAATTAGTGAAAGACGTCTAATAATTTTAAGAAAAGAAGAAACTGTTTGCATGTTCACGGATTTTTTTTGATATTACAGAGAAATGGTGATAATCCCTGATGTAGTAATGAATGACAAGCTATTTTAATTTATACTTTTGTACTACTCATACTATTGCCAAGGAAGGGGGGAGAAAAAGCCAAAGCATTTACGAATGTGTCTGAGAACAGCACTTGGGACAATTAACTATGCTCTTTTTGAGTCATATGACTTTGCTTTTCAAATAAAACTTTACCATATAAGAAGACATACTAAATGCACACAGAATTTGTGTGTTATGTGTGTTATGCGTTCCCTTTCTCCTCAGAATGCTTACCAGCATCTCGTGAAGGTCCTTCTGCTGGCTCTAAGGTTGATGTTCAAGTCAGATTGAATGGCACTGGCAAAAGACTTTCCTCAGAGATGCACAGTGGCAGGAGCAGAAGCAATGGGCCAAGCTGCATACAGAGAAATGCTGAGCAGATGGGAGGAAAAAAATGCTTCTCCCAAGTGTTATATAAAAAAAGAACAGGTATCCACAGATATCACAAAATATCCATCCTTAGAGACCATCCAAACATCCAAAGTTAATAGCACAAGGCCATGAACAAGAGTGCCAGTATAGAAAGAGCCCATACCATGCTGTACTTGTCTGGTACAACACCCACTTGCTGCAGAGGTGTGTCCTCAGCAGTGCTGGGGGTTGCTGGCCCCCCACCTCTGGGCCTCAGGCCCAGGGCCTGCTGTCTGAGCTGAGGTGGCTGAAGGGAAGGGCTTTATGCTTAATTCAGTTAATGACTTGCTGAATAACACAGGGCAAGTCCATTGGGCTCTTTCTGTCTTACAGCTTAGCCAGATGTCATTTGGTACTCCAGACACTGTCTTTCCCCAGTGCAGAGAGGAGCTGGGATTTAGCTGCTGTATTTGTCCAGTTTGAGACGGAGGGTGCTACAGGAAAGCCAGACAAGAAAATCCTAATGGAGAATGAGGCAAGGAAATCAGATATTCTCGTGTTTAATCCTTTTCACTGCACCTGTGCTTTGTTCTGTTGCATCTTGCTTGGAAGGGCAGAGCTGGTCATGTTTGACTTTTCAGGTCAGGGAGAGATATATGAGCCATGACACTGTAACACAGCTGGAGAACATACCATTGAACAGCACCTTTTTGAGCATAGTGTCCTGCTACAGAGCCTGTCATGGTGGCATTACACCATTGCATTTCCCACCTGTTTTGGGATATCCTGGACTGGATACAAGTGGGTATCAGGGAACAGGACAAGACCTGCCTAAGCAGCCAGGGGCTCTGAAGAGAGAGCCTTCTGTGCATCCCACACTCAATGCATGGGACTTCCCAGATCACAGACCACGGCAAAGACCTTGAGTCACTAAGTAAATGTGGACATGCCTTGACAGGGGGAATAACAAGGGAAACAGTGAGGCCTAGAGCTAGTCACTTCTACTTAAATGAAGTAGAAAACATGTGGTATGTTATGCAACTGCTTCCAGTAATAACTCAGCCTTAACCTCCTTATGTGTAGTGAGCCAAAGAGTAGGAGGCTGAAAAAAATGTACAAGGCTAGCACTTTAGCAGCACGTACACAGAATCCTGTCAACACACTGTACAGTGATTTTTTCCCTCCAAGTCTGACTACCTCATTTAAGTTTACCCTCCCTTCACTCCCAAACAGGAATTTTTAAATCTTCCATGAGGTTACACAGTGTCACAACATGGTGTCCAGAAACCCCATTGAAATCATGTTCTTAAGGGAGGCCCTGGTTTGCCCAGCAGGAATATTGTTGTGACAGAAATAGAGAGCAGAGGACTCCAGGGCAGGATCAAAAGGCATCAGGAGATGAGTGTGCTGAGCTTACAAGAGCATCAGAAATGGAAAGAGTGAGAAGTTTCCTTGAAGGAGGCTATTAGGTCCTGTATTCAATGTAATGCCTTGCTTTTAGGGTTTTCTTGACCCTCAAAAGGTTGAGCAGAAAGCAGCTTTCACTTGCTTTGAGCTACAGAATTAGCTTACACCATGTTCCTTCTTCACCTGAAAAATTTTGAGAAAAATTTTCATTGTCGCCCTGAAAAAAATGCTAAAATGTACACGAGTTGTGTGTCTCATGTGTTCCTTTTCTGATGTTATGCATCTCACAGACAGTGGTGTCAGAGATGTGACCATGCTTCTCTGTTAACTGCCTGATGAATAAGATGGTGGGGGTCATCTGAATGCAGACAGAGCCCTACCTTCCTAATTGTCCATCATATAGGTTGTAAATGTACTTAAGAAAGGAATAATCAGAGAATGAAGCTGAGTTGTTTCCTCAGAGTAATTTGACACACCATAATTTGTTGACTGAAGGTTCCTCTGGCATATTTTTTGTCTTCTTTAATCAGTGAATTGGTTGGTCATTACTCACACTTTATATTTGACACAGATAGTGAGAAGAAGAACTGAACATCTGTAAAATAAAAGAAGTCATACAGCTGAGGTCTTGCTGTGCCATTGTTTAGTAGCTTGGCACTGTTACCTGTGACATTGCAAAGATCACAGAGGATTTGAGTCAAAAGATGGAGCAACCAAATTCCCTGGACCAAGGACTCTTTTGTCTAACAAAAGTGCTAGATAAGCAATTGAGGAGCCTAAGCAAGAGAATGCTTCTGCACTAGAGCTCACCTTTCTGGAGAAATCCATTTATTTTTTGCATCCTGTCGCCCACGCTGTGGATAAGACTCATCATCTGCAGTAAAAAAGCTTATGTTCAATTTCCAAAGCAAGTACGGTCATTATAAGTCTTCTTAACAAGGCCATGGCATCAGGCCTTTGCAAATCCTTTAGTGTTAACTCCACGTGAGCAGCAAAGCAATTCCCATGGCACAAATAAACTCTACAAAGAAGTATTTAACACAAGGGGAAGTAAGCTTGACAGAGCATTTAAGTCAAAGACATTAACATGTGATTATACTCTTTGTTAACCCTTTTTTATTAAGAAGAGCTTTATTTCAGAATATCTTTTAATGTACTTCTAACAGAGCCATGTTCTATGGACCCATAGGAGATCCAGAAGCTGCAGAGCAGATACGAGGACACTGGCAGACAACTATAGTGAAGTTGAGAATTTCACATTTCTCACAGTGTTGCTGACTTAGTCCAAGGACCTGCACAATAATTTCAGCTCTTTTAAACTGAGATGTGCAATGCTGAGCATGTAAACCAGTGTCTGTGCCTTTGAGTTGGCATTAGTATGGTAGTTCTTAGCAACTCTGAGGCCAGTGAGCCTGATTTTCTCAGATATGGGCAACAGAGTTTGCTTAATCTGTATGCCTTGCCAAAATTAAAGTAGTTCTGACATTCTGAGGCCTAGAACACTCCCCATATCTCTGGGATTAAATGATATGACACCTCAGGATTATCAGATTACACAGGAAAAAAAGATACTCATTTTAGTGGGTGTCCGTGTCTTGCTTGGTCCACAATTAATATACTTGCTTCAGTTTCAGGTGTGTGGGACAAAACATAGATGTGAAACATAACACCAAGGTTCCAGAAATCTTGAAGGGGTTGGAATGTGTTTTCAGGTTATTGCTGGTTTGAGTGGGAGACAAGGAGACATGATTTACATGTAAAAATCTAGAGGAAGAGTTTGAGTATGGGATGCTTATTAGATCTGACTGCAATCAGCAATTAGCTGTTTGAGTCAAAGGATAAAATTGGATAATAAACATTACATTTTCAGCATGCAGAGGAAGAGATTGCACTGGGAAATGTGCACTTGACGTTTAAATATTCAAGTTTGGCCTAACAGGAAGAGAAGGCTCCAAAAGAATGAAAAAAATGCACTTTTTTTTTCTCCAGAACCTTGTTTCTTCCTAGAAAATTATGTTTGGTGGAACAGAATAACATTTGGCCAGATCTGAGGGGATTTTTATGAGTTTCATGTGAAATGCTGAAGCCTTAGCTTAATTGGCCTTAAATCCCTCGGAAAGATACACATCTGCCATCCACATCCACTCAGCCTGCTCTCTTTTTCAACCTTGTTATTGATTTCTCTTGCTTTAGTCCAGTCTGACGCTCATGTAAATCGAGTCAGTCGCTCCAGTGTGGGGTGTGTCAGGAAAACAAAATTCACAGCCTTTTTTGCTTTCCTCCTAACGCCAGTGAAATTTTAATTTTTGAACTTTGCATGGAAATCAGCACTCTAGCCGAAGATATTTCATGCCTCCTAAATTTCTCGTCTGTAGAACTTAACTAAATGGCTTTTCATAAAATCAGTATCACGTATATCCTGCAGGATATGCAGGCCAGCCCTGCGCGATTCTAAAACTCAAATTGTTTACTACGTTTTTTAAAAGAAATCGATTCGGGAAGAGGGCTGTTCTGTGTTGACATGGGGGAAAGCGAGCCCGCTCGTGGCTTTAGCGAATCGCCCGGTGAAACGGATCCTTCCAAAACTCAGCACCGGAGCCGTTTGCATCGACGCTTGCACGGCAGGCCCGTCCCCCCGCAGGGATGCCCCGATCCATGCCCCGTCCATCCCTCCCCGCTCCCGGGACGGGGCCGGCGCCTGGCGGACGAGCCGGGAGCCGCAGCCATGGGAGCCCAGCGGTAGCTCCCGGTAAGAGGAGCAGCATCCGTGCTTCTTTCCCGAGCCCTCCCGGCGCTGTTCTGCTACCTCGTGTCCAGGCGCTCCTCACTCCCTGTCCCTTTTCCCCCTCTGCTCCGACACTGCCTGGCTCACGCTGCTCCCACTCATCCACCAGCTCTGGCACGCTGCAGCAAAACAGTGTTTTGTTTCTGCAGCAATCACCATGATTCCAAGTGTAACAAAGTAGGGGATGACAGGAGGTGCAGGGAAATGGGGATGCTGGTTATGGGTAGCTGGGACAAGTCACCATGATCTATCATGATCTCTTTTCGACAAACCCTGGGCAAACTCTGGCATGGTTAGATCCAAGATATGGGACCAGTCACTCACCAGGTATAGACTCCAACCTGCCCCTTTCTTCACCCTCTACTGAGAATAATGCAGAGTCATTCCATGATGTCCACACAGAAACCCCCACTCATATGGCACAAGGGCAGAGGCAGTGCTCTCATAGGGCTGAGGAAAGCAAAGGGGCTGTTCAGCATCCATGAGCAATGGGTCTCACACTCTGAAGTTGGGAGGGACTGAACATGCTGCATTTTGCAGGAGTTGCCAGGAGTTGTCTGCTGTAGATGGGAGGAGAAGCTTAGTGCTGCAGGTAAGATAGATATGCTCCTCTCTTCATCCTCCCCAGCCAGCAACCATAACACGTGGACTGTTATAAAAATGTCTGTTCTGTGACACTGAAAAAAAAAAAGCCAACGCCCAATGTAGATGGGAGGTTTATTAATGGAAAGGCATACATTATTATGCTATGGATCCGGAGAGGTATGCCATCAAAGGAAATGGAGAATCAGACACTAGCTCAAATGATCATGGAATCCCACTGTGATTCATAAGGTGAAATGGCTCTTTCCAGGACTTCATGACAGAAGAAAATAGGGTGCTTGAGCACTAGTTCAACATTTATGATGGTCCTGTAGGGGAAAATCTGAAAGAAAACAACCTCAATGGGAAAAAAAACAGCACCTGCAGGATGCAAAATGTAGGTCTTTTGTTTCATGATAGAGGGTAGTCAGTTCCTTCTGTGCAAAACAGACAAAAGCCAGAACAAGGACTGGCAGTAAGCTGTGCCTGTACCCCTTGGAAACTGCTCAGCAGATAAATACCAGAATAACTGCTGTGCTGAGCAGGATGCAGACCTGAACCTCTTCGACAGCAAGGCAGTATCATACTTCTGATTTATTTAACACACTGCTTCCATGATCCATGTCACCTCATGTTCTCCTCAGATAATGTACTATCTTTCCAGGAAAAGGTTTCCTTAAGTCCATGTGAAACACCTTTCCTGTGAAGCATAGGCTTCAGAGGGGAGACTTTCAAGGATGGCTGCTCATAGACTGTTCCTTGCAATGTGTTCATGCTTTTGAGGAAACTTCAAAGATATTTCCCAGTCTCTCCATTATGCTGCACTTTGGTTTTCATTCTAGAAGCTAACATGATGTCAACTTGGAGTCTCATTGCCACAGTACAGGGCCTAGCTACTGTCTCTGCCCTGAGAAACCTCACAGAGGCTTTTTCACAGAGGCCTTATTTCTTTGTGAACTCATCCTTCCAATCCCTCTGCTCTTGCTGCTTTACGTTCAATTCCTTACCTGCTTGGGTTTTTTTCTGGCTCTCACCTTTTCAAATCAGTAGTCCATTTCTGCAATAACTTCTTTGCAAGGTGATGTATATTGAGCAACAGCATACTCTTCTGGCAAAGAAGGAAATAAATGTTCCTGTTAGCATGGAGACCACTTCCCACACCTTTCCCTGGAGATGGATATATCATGCACACACTTTTTTTTGCACACACATTTTGAGATCCTCAAAATGTCCTTCATTCTGATGCATGCATTTGTGTAACTTTCCAGTTTCCCTGCCTACTTGTCACCTTGGGCATGAGACCAAACTTACTGAAGTGAAACAAGTCTCTCCCCTGGCCCTAGATTCAGATACTAATGGAGTTTAGAGGAGTGTTTGTTCCAGCAGGGCTGGTTCTGGGTCTCCCTTAGTGCACACAGTATTTCTTCTGTCCCTCCCCCAAATTTCATGCTGGTTAAAATCAAAGACCTACCTGTTTCATAGTAATCATAAATCTGCACAGGAGCTGGCTTTGGGTGGTTCACTAAAAAGTCCTGCTCAACTGAGAAAGTGATTTCTTTCCTTTTCTTCTGTGAGATCTGCAAATGAAGGGATAGAGCTCACATAAGTCTTTTTATTTGTACAACACCATCTGGAGCAGACAAGAGTGGTAACTGAGAGATTGCATATTCCAAATCCCACTGATGCCACATGTAAAGTATGAGACAGACATTATGTGAAAAATGTTTGGAGAGTCCAAAGTGAAACTGAACTGAAGAGTTATAGGTTTGCTATCCTGCTGCTATTACCTGATTCTGTAATTATTATACATCCTATTGCCAGAGAGGGAAAAATTGTCCAAAAGGATTGAATTTATTTCTCCACGATCTCCCAATGGTCAGAATGATAATGTCTGGTATTCCAATTCCTCTCATTTCAGAAGTGAACATTGTGTCCCATTGAGAAAGTGGGTGTCAATTTACAATGTACATCACTGGGATATTGGCTTCTGTTTTTAGTTATACAGGGCCCCGAGCACATTACTTTTACATTTACTATGTAAATTCTGATTCAGGTTAAATTTTGTAGTGAGCTAGTGTAAGACAAAGAATGGAAATCTTTCCAGAGGAGAACGAAAATAGTGTTTCCTGTCCTGGTGGAATGACTGAGGTTTATGTGAAGCCTGCTAAGGCGACATCACACAAGGAAACCTCTTTTTTTGTGTTCATCTGCTTTTGACTAAAAGGAGAAAGCATTTGGCTTAACTTCTATGTGCTTTTTTTTTTAATTTACTTTGTTTTCTAGTTGCTAGTAGGTCAGATGACAGTTTGAAGCTGTCTGGAAGGTTGGGATGTTATGTGCAGCTTGAGAAGTAAGCAGCTTAGTGATCATGGAGGAAAACTGATGAAGAAGAGAGCATGATAAATGCACCTTATAGGGTGTAGTTGTATCTATTACATGCTGTCTCCATCCTTTGTGGTAACTGAACAGACAATGACTAGAACTTACATTTTGCAGATAAAGGAGAACGTGATTTTTCTTGTTTTCTACTTGCATCACTGTACGACTGTCAATGAGCTTTAAAAAAGAAAATGGAGGGAAATATAAAATACTAAAAAAACAAGTGCTATCTCAGCCCTTACCACTGCATGGCTGTGGGATTCATTCTTCTCTTAGCCAAGTATCAGCTGGCAGCTGATTTTTAGAGTCCAAATGTTGCTGAATAGATGGAAAGAATGGAGAAAAACTACAGCCTAACTTCGTCATGGGTGTGAGCACTTCTCACATTCACAAGTCACTGCAATTCTTTTGGGCAATACTGCCTGCCTCCGGTGTGATGTATTTTTCAGGGTGAATCTGACAGGTTTCTCACCCTTTCCCTATCTGGGCCAGTTCCCTCTCAGTTGCAGCTACCAGCTGGTCAGTCTTGAGCTGGAATTCTTTCTAGTTTTTAATGTGGGAAGGTCTGTTTGTTCAAAGCTCCATGTAGGGCATTCCTTCCACTCAGTAATGAAGACAGTGCAGCCATGCAAACACCTCATAGGGTTTGTGGCTGAATGATTCTTAACCATGTCTCTGTTTTTTCATGACCAGTCTTCTCCTGTGTCACTGCAGAGAGTAAGTTAATTTGTTCCTATAGTTTACCTTATCCAGGGAAGACTTAACAGGAACAAAACCAGAGAGCATCTTCACATCGATAATGAGCATGTTGGAGCTGCTGCGCTTCCCTGTGTAACTGAAACAAAAGAGGCCCCTGTCAGTACAGACTGTGCCTGGGGAAGCAAACTCCAACTCCCTGCTCTTGACTTCATACAGTGTGGAGACACTGGTGTGAATCACATGTGCTTGCTGACTGGCTCAGGTGGGAGACACTCGTGAGGCCCCTGGTGTGAAGGGGTCAAGTATGTGCTACCAGCATCAGTTGCTGTCACAAGGTCTTTTGGGATATGGTGTCTTACAGGCTGACATCATCAACATATTGATCAGCTCATGGTTCTTAACTTCATAAGCAGAACTGAAAACACACAGCAATATTCCCTGCGTGTCTTGTCACCTGTGCAGCCAGTTTGCTGATGGCACATTACCTACTTAGGAGGACAATATCAAATTTTGCTGGTCGATCCAGTGGGCAGGAAGCATTTGATGTCTGTACTGAAAGCAGAAATCCAAAGGCCCCCTCTGGAAGGCGAATGTTGTATCTCAGTGCTGTCTGGAAGAGGAAAAAACCTCTTATTTTCAAGCATGCCAAGGATTCTTCTTTGTATTCCAAAAAACAAGTGTCAGACTTAGCAAACTTTTCTGGAAATGTTTTTGGTTTTATGTGGAAGATCCTTGCTTGGTTCCATGATGAACACATCAGACTTCTGCTCTTTAACAATGAAGGTGCTTGTACCCAGAGTCACCTCCCAGAAAGAAACCAGATTAATTAGAAAGGATTCTTTTTCCGTGCCATAACTCCACATGAATGTAAATGTGGGATGGGTAAAAGAATGTTAAATGTAGAGGGGAAATCAAGTAATTATGAAAAATAAAGAGAAGTTGGCTAGGAAATCATCAGATTCATGGTTATATTGCATGCAGAAAGTGAGAAACAATGAAGGGAAGAGCAGACATTTACTTGCATAAATATGCATCCACTGCCATTCACTGTTAGGCTGTAGTTCCCAGGGACCTCAGGAAGGGGAGTCTGTTGCAGCAGGAGCCTGTTCTCATAGCTGACAATAAATACCTTCTCAAAAGCCTTTTGGGAAGTGATCTTCACTCCATTATGTGTAGCAGAGTTGTAGGTGGCCTCACCATAAGCAGCAAGGGCTTGAAGAGCAATGACTGTGTCCTGAAGAAAAAGAAAATAATAAAAGACAATTACCTACACAGTGTGACCAGTGCAGAGGATATCAAAGTCATGGTTCCAATATGACTCATAGTAGCTTCATCCCGGCTAAAGAAATTCTGAATTTGTGTGTAATTCTATTGTTCCCATTCAAAAGGAGCCATTTCATTCTGTCATGTATGTTTTAGGGTCAAAGAAATTTCTCTTCTAATATGAAGGTCTCAGAACATAAAATCTGAGCACTAGAGCACACTTGTAGAGTTTTTCATAGGGGTGAAGGATGTGTTTTCTGTGGAACTACACAGAACTTCTTGGTCATATAACAGCTGGCACTTGGTGTTTCCTAGGCTCATCCCCAACACAAATATCTGTATTTTTTGCTAGTCAAATTACTCTTGTATGGCTTTAACTTTTCTATAATTAAGAAGAGGGGGGGAAAATAGTATTTTAGTCTCTCTAAGGGAAAGGCTGATCTCTGTATGTTTGAGACAACAGATGGAAAAGAGAAATAAGACTAGGTAGTCAAAGCCTTGCTGGAATCTTGAAACAGCGCCCCAGTTCCTAGGATTGGCTGGGGAGTGAAAGATAGTTTTGGCACCTGAGTAGAAGAAAAACCTCCATAGGCATTCTGCTGCCTGATGATCCACTGCACAATCCCTGAGGCCTTTGTGAGATCCTCTTTATTCCAGTTGGGTTTGTAGAGCAATGCCAACAATACATAACTGGTGATCTCAACTTCAGCTGATGGGGCATGGTCAAGGAAGGAGGGAGATTCTTCTGAGGGAGACCTCTCCTCCTGTTCCCAGTGCCGTGAACCATCTGAATAAGCAGAGAGAGGCTGAGAAGCAACCAGAACTGATTACATGTGCCGCTTTTCTATGCTGCCTTGGAGACTTAGTGCACCCTGGCCTCTTCTTCAAAAGTGCTCTACAGACCAATGGATGGACTGTAGATTAACTCCATAGATTATTTGTGGAGTTTGGTTCATGTGCACATATTCTCAATATTGTTGAGGTTAGACCATCAGTAAGATCTATTCCTTCTTCCCACTTCCCATATTCCCCAAATGACTGAAACTCACCAACTTCCTTTGCTGATTTCTGTAACTCTTCAAGGAATGATTCACATTTTTCTGCCTTACCAGCTAAGCAGAAAGCATAGGCCATGAGTGCCTGAGTGTAAACATCACGGATACTGTTCTCAGATGCCATCTCCAGACAAAAAAAGGCATTTCGGATTACAGGGTACTTAAAAATGAAAAACACATAGATCTAATTCAGGACAGTAGTCTTCACCTGGTCAGAAATTTATTTTCTTTAAACCTGTTCTTCATCCTGTCACTATCAAAGCAATGAGAATAGGACTTCAGCTTGTATAATAACTTCAGAATAGAGAATATAGAAGTTTTCAAGGAGGGATTTCATGGGAAACGTCAGACAAATCAAGTAGCTTTCCATCGTGTTCTTGAAGAGGCTGGTCTATAAACAGAAGACTTCTGTTTCACAGCTAATTCCTTATGCTTACCTCCATGATAATAATTCACTCTGCAATTCTATAGTTAAGAGTTTGTTTTCTTGAACAAATCTAACCAGTAGTCTCTATTCTCAGTGACTCTGGTGTAGCTTTAATTAAATTGTGAGAATGTACTAGGTTTACACCCAGTAAAAAATGCCCAGTTGACCTTGTGTCCTCACTAATGCACTAATCAAGAAGGTCCTTGGGAAGGATATGACATATTGGAGGCTAACTCATGTACTGAAGTCTAAGATCTCCTCTGTAGCCTCCTTTGTATTAACAAATTTTGAAAAGAACAGATCAGCTTTTGCTCTGATGGACCTTTGTTTTTCCAACAAAACTTTTAGTTCCATTTGTAGATTTTATGGGTTTATCTGCAATAACTTACCTTCTTGACTGGGCCATGTTTGAAGTTAAGCCATAGTGTGTGAATTGCTACCTGCCATGTGTGGGTTACTAACTGCCAAATTTTTATTGGAAACTAGAAGTGTTACTAAATGTTTTGGGCCTTTCAAGTAGAAGATCTAATAACACTGAGGTTGTACAATTTCTACTGGAACACTGGTGGTTTAAGAGGTACAAAGATGAGGACCTTCTCTATCTCAGCAATCAGTGCAGATACAGAACACTGTCATGTACCCTGGGAGCTCTCTCCTTCTCTTTCTCTCTCTTTACTACCTAGATAATTGTAGCAGACGCTGGAGCAAGTCAGTAACCGGGGACCAATTTCAGCCGAGTATCATTAGCCAAAAGTCTCCTTACCAGATTGGAGTGCCCTGCTTCTAGCATGGCAATGGTGATGTAGGCAGAAAGCGACAGCTCATCATCTACTCCTCCCTGAAAAGGACACAGAGAGAGGAATAATCAGTGAATGTCACAAATGAGAAGTCTTTAAATATGAATTGCCTTATCCCTGCTGTGAGAGTGTGGCTAATTGTGGAAGCAGTCCAAAAGGAAGGAGAGCATTTGCATAGCTCTTAAATAGCTAATAAATCAAGAGAAACCCTTTAATGTCAAGTAAAAAAATACTCCTTCAAGCTTACAGTCCTGTAACTCCTGTCTCAGGTGCTCATACAATGTAAGATACAGTGTAGGAAAGCTGACTGACCTGAAAATAGTCATCATAAATGTGGAGAGTTAGCCTTTGGAAGAGGATAGGCATTATGAGTGAAAGATATTTTTTGGCAGTAATGGGAGAGCATATTCTTAATGAAAAAGTGCAAATTTGACCAAGAAGTAATTCTCTACTACCTTCAAGGCATTGTTGAAGAGTGTCCCAACACTTTGGAAACAGCCATCTGTCTTCTGTTTGCTTGCCAGCCACAAGAAGGTTTGAAACTGGACATTGTCATCAATATAGATGAAGTGACTAGCTTGTGCAAATGATCTGTACACAAAGGCAGTGAGCCTGCAAGGGAATGATGAAGCTGTGAGATGAGCACTGGAAGTAGAAACAGAAGTCATCCCTCCTATTCATGTCATTCATAAGCATGAAGATTTACAGTCAGCATGTTGGTGGCTTATTTTCTCTTTGTGTACTCCTCTGTGAGAGCCGTTAAAGGAACAGTAGCTAGATGGAACATGGGAAGGGTGTCCATCACACTTTGAGGCTGGTCCTGTCTACAGAGCACTGCAGTGCAATGGGGTTCATGGGAGACAGAAGGAGTGCAAATCAGAAAGGTAAATGGGTCTTAAGACATCAACTTCTCTTTGTGTACCCTTGCTGGCAGGGTGTGGAGAGACATTTTTCTTAGTACTTACCAAGTCCAAGACCTAGACAGCTCTGTACTTCTGATTTGGCTAGTGAAGTTACCTCTTACCTGCATCGTGAATTGAACGCAAATTCAGCTCTGAGCCACTTCTACTCCCAGTCACTCACCAGGTGTTCCCTTCTTTATCTCTGGTGCCAAAGATGCTGTAGGACCCATCAGGATGTTTGTATGACAGCTGCTTCTGGTAGCCTGCAAGAAAATGGAAGTGTTCTCAGGTGTAAAAACAAAATCCTATTTTGTTTGGTAACACATTTGTCTGAAAACACAGTGGAAAAGAGTGGAATGGCAATGTGTATCCATCAAGTAGTAGGGGAGCCTGAGGGATCCTGTAAATGGAAGTATGGAACATTTTGTCCTGCAGAAACACTGACTCACAGAATAGGCAGAGCTCTATCAGCTCCACACTCCGACTAAATGAGCAGAATTAGGATACATTCTGTGCCTGAGTGGAAAAGGAGAAGGGGACTGAAAGACAAAACCTTAAAGGAAATATGGAAGTTGAATGTCCAAAAAGGGATGAGCAAAGAAGTTAAAGCAAAAATAAAAAATAACTTGATCCAGGCAAACCCTTGGGTCACTGAGCTGTGCTACAACAGTGGTATCTGCTAGGATAGCCCTGCTGCTGCTTCTGCTTGCTGGGACCTTGCTAGGAATTTCATCGCACACTGTAAGGGAACCACAAAACTCTCACCGCTCACTAAGTATCCAATGGCCTTGGATTTGACCTCTTCACTCAGCTGCCCTGTCTTGTTCAGATAGTCCAGGATGTAGATATTGGGTGCAAACAGGACCATGTTCTGCTCCCCACAGCCAAATGGCATCTGGAGGAGCTGGTGCACATTCTGCATGGCAGTGCCCATGATGTCACCTGGGGAAGAGATGTGAGGGCAGGATTAGCACAACTCATGACCACTGAAATAAACAGTAATTTCCATTCCATATGCAGAGTCCTAAAAGCCTAGATGGGGTTGTAAGCCTTTCCAGCATGCATGAAGCTCTCACTGCCAAGTGATTCATTCTGTTCTGCTTTGCAGTCAACAAAGAATCCCTTCCCTGCCTCTCCTTACTTAGTCTAAACTGCCCCTACAAAAACACTACTTATTTTAGTGCCACTTTGAGAAGATACTTCTTATTGGGAATGAAAAGAGATTTCAGGAAACTTCTGTTTCCAAAGGATGGAAGGGAACAGCCAGAGATGCTGTACTGAACCATTTATTGCAGAATTAACTAATGCTGTAGAGGGACACTGGTTATGTAAATGTATCATAGACCACTTATGAATTGTTATTTTTAAGAAAGGTAGCACAGACCCAGCAAGAGACTTCTGGAATGAGCTGAAATCAAACAACATTACAAAGCAAAGATTTTATGCCTATTGAGTTGTGTAATCAAGTCCAGGTCCAGAAAATACTGAAAAGACTATACTGGCACCTCTGATGTGCAGGTGGATATGTGGGAAAAAGTTGTACTGGCATGAGTCTGACTGAGGTCGTAACTAAGAACTGTGCTGCTACTTCAGAGGAAAACATTCAAATGAAATAAATTTAAAAAGAATAGTGAAGAATAAAGTAACTAATATTTAAACTTCATTTCACTGATATCCAGTTGCTGGACAAGATGAGGATCAGTCTCTTTCCTCAAAAGTTTCTCACACAAGGAATGAAAACTCATGTTTTGAATCCTGACAGAGCTTTCACTTCATATTTTTTACATTTTCTTCATTTTTATATTGTATTACTTATATATTTACCAACAACAGAGAAGGAAGCTCTGGCTGATCCTTCCAAAACGTTTGTAGGAAGATCTAGAGCTATATCTTGAATAATCACATCACCTGTGGAGAGAAATATTAAGTGCATTGTGGTAATTTGTATAGGAACATTAGCTATAGCAGTGAAATACTCCTGGTACAAATTGCACATACAAAATTGCACAGAAGAGACAGCAATAAACTGAAACTCACGGTTGTCATCAAGAAAATGAAGAGAGAAGGGGTCACACAAAACCAAAATTGTGAAAAATAGATCAAATGGTGCAGTAACTCTAATTGCTCAATAGTAAACAATAGAACAGGGTAAGGTTGGTGCTCACGAGTTGTCGTATCTGTGAATCCTGGGGATTTCTTCAGTGAGACAGTGGGGAGAGCTAGTTGGTGAGGAACACAACTGCTTTTGTGTCTCTTTTTGGCCATCCAGGAAATTTTGTAAACTGTTCCCTGTCAACACTGAGATAGTGTGAAAGGGAACACTACATTCACTCTCCCATTCCCACTAAAGGTAGAAAGCTGTAAGCTACAAGTATTCCTGGAATAGAGAGGAGCAGTCAACATGAGTGAATGAAGCACAGGACATATTTTGCACAGAAAGGTCATTTCCCTTTGAAAGCTTCATAGCAGCCTTCCTTCAGCATCTGAGCACATCAGACTGAGCCGCAGATGCTGCCTCAGTGTAGTGTTCCAGATCACACAGGAATTTTGTAGTAGGGAATTGAACTATAACACTCACACTAGCTGTCATTTGGACAACTCTGGAGAAGAGGGAAGCAGCAACATCAACAGGCACTGCAGAAAAGAGTGCAAACTCAAACCTTCCTTTAAGTTCCTGTCAAGACAGCTGTATATAAGACCCTTACCTTCTGTACAGATTAGGGAGTTTTGAGTCTTCTCCTGTCTGATGCCTTCAGGCTGCATGGAGATGGAAAGAGACACGTGCAATGGATGAGAGCAAAGCATGCAGAAGAATTGCAGTGAAATAAAAGCCCCCCCTTTCCCCACCCTCCTACATTGTGTGAATTGAAACAGCAGCTTACAAGTTCATATTTTATGTGGCTGCTGCTAAAAGGGAGTTCCCATCAGATGGAGTTGCTTATTTCCAATTCCTCCTCTGCATGAGGGAGACATGCATTTACCAACACCCACTGATCCTCATGGAAGAGGATAACAGATGAAAGTGGAGCCATATCAGGAGTTTTTTAGGGAACCTGAAGAGCTTTTACTTGCTTTTGGTACTTCTGCTGTATTTTAGTTTCCTCGTGAAAAGAAGTACAGGACAAACAGTAAGAGCTGTCAGCAGTACCTCAACCAACAGTGTTCTGATCTGGGTGTCCCTGTAGTCAATACTGATGTTTCTAGATGCTTTGTCTCCACAAGCTTCATCATCCTTGGTCTCTGCGGTAATACTGAATACTACATTACCTTAAATAGTAGCAGAAAAGGGAAAAAATGGACCTCTAGCAGAATGATGGCTAAAGTAAGAGATTTCATCTGATAAATAATATTTAGTACAACATAATGAAGAGTCAGTCACTGTATGTGAGACATATAGGAAGAGAACCAATCTCTACAAATGGGAATGATAAACACACTGCAGTTGAAAAGGTCTTTAGCCCAGACAACTGGAAAGATTAGTGGTAGACCAAGTTCTCCAGGTTGGACAAGGGTTAAGTTTTTTCAAGTGAGATATAAATTGGTTAGTATCAATCACCTAACATAAAACCAAGTAGAGTCAAAGCACTTACCAATTTCTTTGGGAAGAATATTCCAGACATAGGTCTTTCTTTGTTTGGCACATACACATCCGTCATCCTCTGCAGAGATGAGTTTGGCTTGATAATCAAGGGAATTTGACAGCAAAACATTAATCTGAGAATAGAAGGAGTAGTGTGATGGGATGAAGATTTTGTACCCTATGCAAGTGGTGCTTTATTGTTAAAGAGGGATGAGATACTGTCTGTTTATGTCCATTGTTAACAGTGTAAAGCAAATTTAAGGCCTGGAATGATGATGTCGTATCATCCATCAGATGTAACCTGAACAATTTTCCCTTTTGCTTCCCATTACTTTCTCCCTTGAGATGTAAAATATCCTATGTACACCTGATTCCTAAGGAAAAGACCCCACTTAAACCGTGGATGACTTGCATGACTGTAGGTGGTGAATGATACACTGCAAAGCATTTGTTTCCTTTCTCTATGGATCTTGAGACAGTTGCTTTATAGACCCATCCTAGTTACAGTTCTCACAGGTCTTCCCCTGCTTTTGTAGTGGTTTAGGAGGACAAATACAGTCAGGATAATCTGTCATCAGCTAGAATGAGCAGTACCTCAATAAAGAGCAGGGACAGATCCAACCATCCGCACTGATCATTTGCTTCAGCTTCTTTGGAAATGGGGTAAGGTCTAAGAATGTGGGCAGAAGTACACACCTTAATGCACTGGTCAAGGTAGTTGAAGATGTTTGCTTTAAGCAGGAAATCTTCTCCTCGGATGATAGAGTACGGTAAGGTCAAGTCAACAAAGAAAGGCTGTAAGGCTGTCAGGGTGGCAGGCACAGACATACCAAATCCAACAGACTCTTCCACACAGAAGGCAGTGGCCTTCCATTTGGTGATTGTGTCTGGGATGGTGTATGAGATGCTGGCTTTTCCAGTAGAACTGATGGGAATGAATAAAGGGAAATTTAAAAAGGGTAAGTTTCATATACCTTACTTCTCAGTAGAGGCAACAAGTTTTGAAAATCAGAACTACCTTTATTCTATCTGCAGAAATCTCACACACAAGTCCCCAGAATTTATCACTCAAACCTTCAGAGAAAAGCCCATTTGAAAGTTCTTATGTCCATCATTTCCCTGGCTCTGGAAAGACAACTAGCGTTCTTGTTCTGCAAAGCCATGTTTTGAATACAGTTGCCATTCTTCTGAGGAAGGGAATGTGACTTGTGGTACACGGATTGTGGGAACAGATGTCTTTGGGGACATCTTTGGTAATTTTATCATGGAAAAGAGAAGGGCAGGTGGACAGGTGATCATTGAAAAAGCTAGGTCTTCCAGGCCAAAAAGTAAGAAGAGGTGGCAAGGAATTGCCACTTTGTGGGACATTAGGGGACATATTTAGTAACTCCTAAAGCAAGGCAAAGAGATGAAAGAAGCAGTACTCACTTAATTAGAATTATATCCCAAATCCAAGTTTCAGGGAAAAATTCTCGAATAGTCTCAAGTATGAGTCTCTTCTCGCGTTCCTCCCTACCAACTTCAGCTGGTAAGAAATAATGAGAATTTAGTAAAACCTGATTCATATAATAAAGGCTCCCCAAAAGGAAGGTTTGAATATGCATGGGCCAGTATGGAGGATGGTAAGTGTTTTTCCATTTTGTTCTAACTGAAACTGTAATTAATGCCACACAAATATTATTTAATATCACTAAGGTATCCCTGAGTTAGGTATAACNATGTAGAGACTTGTGGGAGCTTTGTGCAAAGTCACGTCAGGCACCAGAGTGAGTTGATAATAGAGGTCTGTGAAGAGAGTTTGTCATGTATGAACTTTACTAACAATGGAATTTGTAGAACTATCTAATGAGCAGAAACTCACTTCAGCAGTTTTAAGTAATGTACAGGACATTTACCCTGAGAAACTGATACACATCTGGGCCTAATCCAGACATTACAGGTGTGTAATACAAGCCTTTGTGAAAGATGTGGTCAGATGAGACACAGGGGTCTTG
>WEIV01015233.1:0-18671 GCA_013390005.1 Calyptomena viridis
AACAATCCCACCCTGTCCCTCCTTGTGCTCTGGAGGTTCCACCCCTGCCATGGGCAGGGACACCTCCCACTATCCCAGGTGGCTCCAATCTGGCCTTGGACACTTCCAGGGATGGGGCAGCCATGGAATAACCTGTGCCAGGGCCTCTCCACCCTCCCAGTTAACAATTTCTTCTCAATATCCAATCTACATTTCCCCTCATCCCTCCATACAAATATGTCCAAGGGGTGTCTGAGGATGGTCCCAGACCCTTCCCAGTGGTGCCCAGTGACAGGACAAGGAGTGATGGCCATAAACTGAAACACAGCAAGTTTCACCTCAACATGAGGAAGAACTTCTTTCCATGGAGGTGGCAGAGCCCTGGACCCCCTGTCAGGGTGTGGAGTTTCCCTCTCCAAAGACATACCAAACCCACCTGGCTGTATCCCTGTGTCACCCCTGCTTTGGGTGTCCCTTACTGGTGGGGGTTTTGGACTGGATGATCTCCAGAGGTCCCTTCCAGCCCCAACCATTCTGGGATTTTCCTGCTGCTGCTCGTCCTCGTGCAGCGTCACCTCTTGTCTGTGTGGGCCTGAGGTGTGAACTGAGGGCTCAGGGGGTGTTGGGGCAGGGACAGCACAGGTTCCCTGTGCCCTGAGGGCAGGAGGAGGCAGAGACATTGTGGGATGTTGTTACTGGTCCCTCCTCTCCCTGCAGGCCCCCACCCCAGCAGCCTGGGCAGGGTCGTGGCCGTGGCTGAAGCTGCAGCACTGGCAGCAGTTTTCTTGGTGTTCTACTGCAGAGACACGTCAGGAGCTCAACTCAGACACTCAGGGGGTTAGTCCAGCCAAGAATCCAGGAAGAATTGAGGTTGGAAAATGCCTCCAAGGTCACCAAGTCCAGCCTTTGAGTGACCCCCACCTTGTCTCCCAGCCCAGAGCACTGAGTGCCATGTCCAGCCTTTCCCTGGACACTCCAGGGATGGAGACTCCAAACCTCCCAGGGCTCCACCTGGACAGAATTTGGTGGTTTTCCACCATCTTAGAGGTACAGGGGTGAGTGTCCCCTGCCCTGCTCCCATTGGAAGTGGTTGGTTGCAGATATTTCCAGGGAAGCAGCTCAGCTGATTTCCCGTGGGCACAGGAGAAGTTGGGAAGTGCAAACATTGGTTTCTGTTCTGCCTTAAAACCAGATCCACCTTGTGACACTCTTCACCAGCAACCCCTTCCTGAGGGCTTTATTCCAAGTTTATTTTCCTTTCCCTGATCCATGGTCCACACAACCAGACCTGCTGTATGACCTGAGTTGTGTTGGGATCATAAAATACCTCACACTGGGGTGGGGTTGGATTTTACAATCCCTGGTCTCTCATCCAGGCCACCTCCAACATCCCCACGCTGGATATTTCCACAGGGAATCAGGAGCTGCTGCAGGCAGGGGGTGGCCAGACCTTGAGCCAGAAATTCAGCTTTAGATCCACCTGGAAAAACCCCACCTGCTCCCATAGTAATCAGTGGGAAAAATGGGGATGGGAAAATTCGGAGGGACAAGGCCTCCTGAGCCCTGAGGAGCTGCAAAACTCTCCTCACTCCTCGGCCCAAAATCCCAAGTTTTTTAACCAGTTCCAGAGCTTGAAAATAAACCAGTTCCCATTTTTCCCCATTGAATCCCTGTCTCTGTGTCCCCCCAGCTGCCACAAGCTGGGAGATCCCTTAGGAAAGCAGGACCACAGGATGAGTTCCTGGTGTGGAAACCCACAGGGCAGGGACAAGGTTGGGTCCAACTCTTCTCCAGTCGCCCTTCCCGGTGCTGCTGAGGGATGATCCTCCCCCTCTGAGATGCTGAGTCGCTCCCTCTCTCGTTCCCAGCCACAGGCTTGGATCCAGAGTCCTTGTCCCTCCTCCCAGCGCTCCAGGATCCCCCCAGGAGCCTTCAGCCACAGCCACAGGAGGGCTCTCCCCGTGCTGCCCTCACCCTGTGGGTGCCATCACCACCGAGCTGGGACACACACACCGAGGGGTTTGGGGGATTCCACGGGGAGGAGTGGAAGAATCCAGCCAGGAACACGGATTTTGGAGCCCCTGAGCTGGGCTGGGCAGCTGCCCCGGGGGGCTCAGGCCACGGGCATCATCACTCCCACATAAACCGTCGTGGGCTCCTTGGGGGGGCTCTGCAGCAAAGATCAGGGGCAAAGGGGTCACTGAGGTGCCCGGGCTTGGGGGGTGTGAGTCCCCCCCAGGGACCCCCAGCCAGGGCAGGGGGCAGCCACCCTTACCTGGGAGAGGGGTGGGTGTCCCTGCAGGGTGGGCAGCTGTGCCAGGGCACGGGGGGCTCTGCCGGGGGTCCCGGGGGGGCCGGTGGCTGCAGCGTAGATGGTGGTGTAGGACAGGGGGTCGGGGCTGGGGGGCTCTTTTGGCTTCTGTGCAGGGGGGGCAAAGGATGAGCAGCTGCAGGCAGGTCCTGCCCTCCCTCCACATCCCGGTTTGTGCTGAGCAGGAGTCAGGGAAGGGGGAAATCCACACCGAGTGTCCCCAAAGCCCCCTGGCCTGTGTGGGGCTCGGGAAGCTGCAGCACCCGAAGTTATTCCCAGGGATTCCCAAATGAAGGGTGGCCACGCTGACTCCTGGACCCCTCCCCCCTCCCAGCCCTGCTCCCGATGTCCCCCTGTCCCTCCCCAGCTCTGTTGACACCCAGTGGCCAAAGCCCACCAGAGGGTGCCACCAGCAACCACCTGGGGGGCTTTGGGTGCTGTTGCCACCCGAGACCCCACCCAAAAAACCCCGTGGGGTCGTGCCCACGCTCCCCCCGGGCTGCAGCACTCAGGGTCCCGCTGCTAAAGGAGCTTTTCCAGTGCTAAAGGAGCCATTTTTCCCACCGGGATCAGGCTGGTGGTTCCTCACCTCCACTCGCTGCACTTGGGAGTAGATGGTGTGTTCAGTGATGTCCGGGGCCAGGGGAGGGGGTTCCTGGGGGTCTGTGAGGGGATTATGGATCACTGAGGTTGGAAAAAAGCTCCAGAATCATCGAGTCCAGGCTGTGCCCCATCCCCACCCTGTCACCCAGCCCAGAGCACTGAGGGACACATCCTGTCCCTCCTTGGACACCCCAGGGATCCTCTGGGTCCCCCTAAGTTGGGTCCCTCTGTTCCCCCTCCAGCTCCAGGAGTGGCTCATCCCTGACTCAGGATGAGTTAAATAGAGAGAAATTCCCATGAGAAGCAGCTGAGGGAGCTGGGGGGGCTCATCCTGGAGAAAAGGAGGCTCAGGGGGGACCTGGTGGCTGTGGAATTGCCTGGAAGGAGGGGGGAGCTGGGGGGGAACAAGGGACAGGATGAGAGGGAACGGCCTGGGAGGGTCAGGTTGGACATGAGGAGGAATTTCCTCCTGGAAAGGGTGGTCAGGGCCCAGGGAGGTTTGGAGTCCCCATCCCTGGAGTGTCCAGGGAAGGACTGGANCCTCCAGGAGCCCCCCCGGCACCACTCACTGTGGGGCACAGCCCTGAAGGCTCTGACGAGCAGGATCACGGACACGACAACGACACCAACCAGGGGCACCAGCAGCAGGAGCAGGAGCAGCTCCGTCCTCAGCCCCACACGCCCTGGGATGGAGGGCAGAGGGGGGAGATGGTCCCACATCACCCCAGAGCTCAGCACGAGCTGCCAAAGCCTTTCTTCCCTTCGCCACCCACCGGATTTCGGGTCGATTTCAAGAGAACAGGAAACAAAAGCATTTCCNGACCTTGGAGCTCTTTTCCAGCTTGAATTACTCTGGGATTGACACGGTGCCCACAGGAATCAGGCCCTGGGTCCAAGTGCTGGGGCCAGCTCAGCCCAATCCACAGACCCACCCCCAGACCCACTCCCAGACCCACCTCAAACCCCCTCCAGACCCATCCCAGACCCACCCCCNCTCCAGGAGCCCCCCCGGCACCACTCACTGTGGGGCACAGCCCTGAAGGCTCTGACGAGCAGGATCACGGACACGACAACGACACCAACCAGGGGCACCAGCAGCAGGAGCAGGAGCAGCTCCGTCCTCAGCCCCACACGCCCTGGGATGGAGGGCAGAGGGGGGAGATGGTCCCACATCACCCCAGAGCTCAGCACGAGCTGCCAAAGCCTTTCTTCCCTTCGCCACCCACCGGATTTCGGGTCGATTTCAAGAGAACAGGAAACAAAAGCATTTCCCGCCCCCTCTGGAACTAATTCCCTCGGGGCGGCTCAAAAAACCTGCTCAGGGGGTGGAAAAACTCCTGAAAACCTCTCTGATGACCAGCCTGGCACCTCAGGTGAGTGAGCAGAGGGACAGTTTGGGCCCAGATAAAGCCCCCAAAATCTCTCTGGTGGTTTTGGGGAAGAATTTGGGGGAAAAGGAGGTGAGAATCAAGCCCAACTTTCCCCAGAGCATCTCATTTCAGTATCTGCTTTTCTTACCCAAGAGCCCCAACCCCTTTTCCCACGGGGATGTTTTCCCAGCACAAGATCCCGGCAGAGGTGGGAACTTCACCTCGGTCTCCCCGGGGAAAGGGGCAGCCCCCACCTCACCCTGCAAAAGTCCCCCCAGTGTCACAAGGGAGACCTAAAAAAATCCCGCTGAGCCAGAGCGCGATTTTTACCCCAAGAACCTCCGGCGGGGAAGTTGTCACGGTGAATTTTACCGCCCCCAAATCACTTGGAGGAGGAGTTTCACGCAAATAAAACGAGCCTGGAGCACCAGGAGGGCGGGGAAGGGGGAGGGACCCGCAGGTCCGCGGTCGGTGCTTACGGGAAGGACAAGAGAATCCCGAGCGGGTGATGGAGCAGCTGATTTTCTTGTAAAAAGCTCATTTGAGGGTCAGGAAAACTGAGTGAGAAAGTGCCCTGTGGAGCAAGAGGGGGACTGGGGGGATGGAGGGAGTTGGTGGGAAACTGGGGACCTGTTTGGTTTGGAGGAGGCTGAGAGGGGATCCCATCATTCCGGACTAATATCTCAAATATCGTTATAAATGTCTCAAATATCCATAGAAATCCCTCGAATATCTCTACAAATCTCACATCTGAGAGGGGAATCTCACGAATCCATGGAAATATCTCAAATTTCCACAGAAATTTCTCATCTGAGAGGGGATCTCATCAATCCATGGAAACCTCTTAAATATCCCTAAAACCCCCTCGAATATCCACACAAACCCCTCATCTAGCAGGGAATCTCATCCATCCAAGTCTCTCCAAGGGATGTCAGGGGATGGTCCCAGACTCTCCCAGTGGTTCCCAGGACAAGGAATGATGGCCATGAACTAAATCCTGGGAAGTTCCACCTCAATACGAGGAGGAACTTCGGTCCATGGAAGGTGGAGCAGCTTTCCAGGGATTGTCCCTCTGGAGACATCCCAAACCTGGAGGTGTCCCTGTGTCCCCTGCCCTGGGTGACCCTGCCCTGGCAAGGGGGTTGGACTGGGGGATCTCCAGAGATCCCATTCCAAGCCCAACTGGGATTTTGGGAATCCATGACCTACCCCCTGGCTCGGAGCTGCACTGGGAGGGGTCGAAGGTCACGGCCCGGCTGCTCACAGGGTTCCTGGCAGTGCAGACACAGGGAATGCTCACATTCCACAGGGGGTAGGAGAGGTTCAGGAAGCTGCTGTTCCCGGAGCAGATCCCGGAGGTGCTGCTGTCCCAGCTGTAGGAAACGTCATCTCCTCGCTCTGCCCTGCACTTGAGGGAGATGGAGCAGCTCCCGTTGGCCAATTCCCTGCGGAGGATCTGGATGCTGGGATCAGACACCGGCTCTGCAGAGAGGGGGTACCAGGACTCACTTGGCAGCAGGGTGGGCATCCACCACCCCCCTTGAGCACCACCCACCTCCCAGACCTGCTCCCAGCTCCACCAGGGCCGGGAGCATCCAGCAGGATCCTCCCAGAGCCACATCTCTCACCGTAGACCTTCAGCTGGATCTGCCAAACCTCCTCCTCCGACCCCTTGCTCACACTGTACTCGTAGAGCTGCCCATCCTGCCGGCTGGTGTTGAGGATTTCCAGGGAAAAATCCAACTTCTGGAAGCGCATTTGCCCCGGGGTGTAGTTGGTGGAGTTGTCCCCTGAGTATCTGACCAGGATTTGTTTCTTCAGCGAGTCCTTTGTGAACCGCTTCCAAAAGGCTTCCCTAAAATCCGTGGTGAAGTTCCAGAGTCTGGGAGGGATCCTCAGGATCGTCGACTTCCCCAAGGTTCCCAGCACTACTGTCTGGCTCTCCCCGTGCACCATTCCTGGGAGGAGATGGAGAGAAGGGCTGAGGGAACAGGGATATTCACACCAACCATCCCCCTCCCCATCCCGGCTCTCCTGGAGACAGGGAATCCTCAAGGATCCACGAGGATGAGGCCAGAGATGACCAGGACCCGCCCTGGTGATCCACAGGCTGGGGGTGCATTGGGTTGCACGAGATGCACCAGTTGAGTTGTAAGAGGGGATTTCCCTGCCCTGTGTCCACCCCACAGATCCCCAGGGCACAACCCACACCCCCAGCCCTGAAGGATGTGGGACAAGGCCTCGGATCAGCTAGAGAGGAAGCGTTGCCTCCCTCTGCTCTTCCTTCCCACCCTCCCCCTCCCAGAGCAGCAGAGAGTCTTATTTGCATCATCACAGAATCTTGGAATGGTTTGGGTGGGAAGGGACCTTAAAGATCATCCACTTCCATCCACGGGCAGGGACACCTCCCACTGTCCCAGTTGCTCCAACTTTGCCTTGGACACTTCCAGGGATGGAGCAGCCACAGCTTCTCTGGGATAACCTGTGCCAGGGCCTCCCCACCCTCGCAGCCAACAATTTATTCCCAATATCCCATCCAAACCTCCTCTCTGTCAATGTGACCTCATCCCCTTGTGCTGTCACTCCAGGCCCTTGGGAATAGTCTCTCCCATGTTCCTTGGAGGCCCTTCAGGCCCTGCAAGGCCACAACCAGGTCCCCCCAGAGCTTCTCCTCTCCAGGCTGAACATTCCCAGTTCTCCAGCCTTTCCTCCCAGCAGAGCTGCTCCATCCCTCTGCTCCCCTCCTCTGCACTGGCTCCAGCAGCTCCAGGGCCTTCCTGTGCTGTTCCCAGAGCTGGAGGCATCTCTGCACGTTACTCCTCCAGGAACAAACACCTCCCCTGAGCACCTCAACACCCCAAACCTTCCAAGGGACTTGGAGTTGCAGGAAATGTAGAAGAACATTTTTTTAGGAGGAATTTCCTCCTGGAAAGGGTGGTCAGGGCCCAGGGAGGTTTGGAGTCCCCATCCCTGGAGTGTCCAGGGAAGGACTAGAGGTGTCCCTGGGGGACAAGGTGGGGATGGGGCACAGCTTGGACTTGGGGACCTTGGAGACCTTTTCCACCCTCAAGGATTCTGGGAAGTGCAGCCACCTGGAAATGGGCTCAGGAATAAATCCCACACTGTCCTTCTCCTTGTCAAGGTGATTCCAGGTGCATTTCCATGACGTGCTGCTCCCACACACCCAGATTCTGGAAGAGCCCAGGGGAGGATCTTCTCCCCCCAGACCCTTTGCTCTCCCCCACTCAAGTCCCGTGACTCAGATTTGCCTCCATCTCTGGGCAAACAAGTCTGTTTGTGTAGGAAACAGTGTGGGAGGAGGTGCCACCTCAGTGCCAACTGTGGGAAAGTGGAAGGGGCCCCTCGGTGCCACCCCCACCTTTCCTACCATCTTCTTTCCACCGAGGTGGGAAAGAAAAAAGGGGGAATTACCCCAAAATGAGTCTGGGGAGGCCCGGAGAAGCCCAGTATCCACCAGTCCTGCAGTAACACAGGTCCAGTTAAAGCCACAGAGCAAACATCCATCCCACGACCATCCCATCACCTACTTTTTCCCCTCCATGGCACAAAGCTGAGCCATCCCTGTGGATTCCCTCTCCCCAAAATGAAGCAGCCGTGTGGACACGGCCATTTTCCCACAGGGTCACCTGGGATCCGGCCCCATGGAGCCTCAGGCATATTTTGCCAGGACATTTGCTGGAAAGCCCGGGATGCTGAGGGTTGAGGGGCACTGGTTTTGCTCAGCAAGGTGTGGTTTTGGCAGACAGAGGTCCATCACCAAATGGAAAAGCCCTTTTTACACCAAGTCAGGAAAACCCTCCGTTCCGAGGAGCATCTTTGTGGGGAAGATGAATCAGCCAGGGCAGGATGGGAGGGGGAGGGGTGTGGGGAGGGCTGGAACCGCCCATGGCAAAATCCAGAGGATTAAACTACAGGATTGTGAAACATCCTGAGCTGGAAGGGACTCCCAGGGATCATCTAGCCCAACTCCTCATCCTCAGACATCCCAAAATCCCACCCTGTCCATGAGCTCTGAGCTCTGGCAGGTTTGGGGCTGTGCCCAAACCCTGGGAAACCTGTTCCAGTGCCAAACTACCCTCTGGGGGGAAGAATTTTCCTGAGATCCATCCCAAACCTCTCCTGGCACAGCTCCAGCCATTCCCTGGATCCTGTCACTCTGAGACTGGAGCTGCCCCTCGTGAGGAAGTTGCAGATTCCTGAGGTGTCCCTTCAGTCTCTAAACAAGCCCAGTGCCCTCAGCTGCTCCTCAATGGTGTCTCCAGACCCTTCCCCATCTTTGCAGCCTCCTCTGGCCACTCTTTAACACGTTTAAATCATTAAATATACAAAGGAATACAAGTGATTCCCACCAGCACAGCACCAGGTCCTTTGGCCTCTCCTGGGGTTTCAGATGTCCTGGCTGGGCAGAAAACCCCGGGGGGATTTTAAAGGCAGGAGTTCTAGTAAAAGTGAGGTAGCAGAGCTGAGGAGAAACCTCTGTTCTGACGAAGTCTCTGATTTCCTGCCCAAACTCTTCATTTCACCCCTGGGAATTCACCCCCAGAGCTGGTCAGGGCTCTCCAGGCACCCAAAAACCAGGCACTGCCCCCATTCAAGGTGTCCTGGCTCACGGCAGAGGGTTGAAACAAGATGACCTTTAAGGCCCTTCCAACCCAAACCATTCCACGATTCCATGACTTCACTGTTTGGGAACCATCCCCCAGCCACAGCAAACCCACCAAGAACCTTCTTCTCAACACCCCAACTCCAGCTGGGGACTAAAATTATTATTATTAGCACTAAATTATTTGCTCAGTGCCATTAAAACTCACTGGAGTCCTTCCATTTCATCCACATTTTGTCCACCTCTGTTCATTCATCACCTTTTATTCTCCCCTCCTCTAGGAGAAAATCAGGGATTCACTTCACATCCCTCAGGATTTATCTCCTAGATAAATATTTATACTTCGGCATCTCATGATTCTTAAAGATCTTAAAATCCACCCCCAAAAACCTCCAAATAACCCGAATCAGAGAGGAAAAGGCACATACCCCACACAGCTCCGAGGGGGACGAGCAGCCAGAGCCAAACGTTGCAGCCCATCCCTGGATTGAAGGAGCTGCTGCTGCTGCGGGTTCCAATCCAACTCTGCTTTAATTACAGGAACGAGTGCCTTCAAACCCGCCGTGGGCCATGATTTCCTGTTTGAGGCTCAATGCGTCTGTTTTTTGCCTTTTATTTCTTGGGCGGAAAGTATTCAAAGCACCTGGTTGTGCTCGGGCAGAAACAGCCCCAGAAACCTGCGGGGGGAAGCGGAGCATCGGGTTAGAGCTGTGCCAGAGCCGCATCCTCCCGCTGAGGGTCCGCAGTCCGGCCCCGAAAAAAGAAGAAATGACCAGTAAGAAAAGAATTTCTCGTCTTGCTGCGGCTTCCCGGAGCTGGAAGAGCCAAAAGGATCCTGTAAAACCTCATCGTGGAGCGGGAGGGGACGGTGGGCGGCGCCGGCACTTCCCAAATTCTGCTCCGGCCGCCGGAGGGGTGGGACCCCCGTGGTGCCCACACAGAGCGTTTCTGGCTGGTGGGAAAGCCAAAAATTCTTGGGATTAGGGTGTTTGGGGCTTCGTGGGATCGACAGCGAGGAAGAGAAAGAGAGGCTTTGAAAACTCACCCAGGAGGAGCCGAATCCTCGTTGTCACCTGCGGGAGGTGACCCGGGATCCCGTCCTGGAGCAGGGATGGCACAGCCCTGCCGGGTGGGAATGGGGCTGGAACAGCAGCCTGAGGGTGGGAAAGGCAGGGAAATGGTGCTCAGGGATGGGGACAGTCCTGCCAGGTGGGAATGGGGCTGGAACAGCAGCCTGAGGGTGGGAAAGGCAGGGAAATGGTGCTCAGGGATGGGGACAGTCCTGCCAGGTGGGAATGGGGCTGGAACAGCAGCCTGAGGGTGGGAAAGGCAGGGAAATGGTGCTCAGGGATGGGGACAGTCCTGCCAGGTGGGAATGGGGCTGGAACAGCAGCCTGAGGGTGGGAAAGGCAGGGAGAGCCGCTGGAACATCGTGACTGGCCGTGAGTTCTCGGCCGGTGAATCATCCCCCAGTTTGGAAATTGGGGGAGGGTTTTCGGCTTTTGCTGTCTTGCAGTCGCGTTGCATTTCCTGGTTTTTGGAGATGATGATGTGGAGCGGGAATACACAGAACCCCGGGATCACTCGTGTTGGGTCACTGAGGCCCATTTGTGGCCCAACACCACCTTGTCACCCAGCCCAGAGCTCTGGAAACCACATCCTGGCGTTCCTTGGACACCTCCAGGGATGGGAATTCAGCTGTTTTAAATTAAATTTGAGTGGGGAAATAAAGTGTTGACCCACATCCCACTGGTTTCCAGGGAAGCTGAGCTCTCAGTCTTCCATTGTTTTGTTGCTAGTAAATTATTAGTCACGATAAAATGTGTGAAGCCATTCCATACCTCCCCAACGTCCTGTGAAAGCGTCTGGCAGTTCAGAGGAGGGAGCCCAACAAAGCCCTTCTTGTGGAAAATGCTGGATAAATAAGAACAGAAGTGAGGGACGTTCCTTTTGGAGGCATCTGGCTCCTGGGCTGAGCTCTTGGCCAGATGTTGGGATGGCAAGGATTGTGGAGGAGCACAAATCCCACCTGGAATGGACAGGCAGGAGATCTCCTGGGGGTGGGATCCCGCAGCTCAGCCCCTCAGCACCAGCATGAACATCACTGAGCACAAACTGGTCCAGGAAAGCCAAAAATCCCCAATTTCCCCTGCCCATGGGGGTCCACCACGGCACCATGTCCTGGGCACTGGCCAGGAAACACAGGGAAAATTATTTAATGAGCAAAATTATCAAGGAAAAGTTCCTTTTGGGGAGCAGTTGAGAATGTACAGTCATGGGAAAAAACCTTCTTTACTCCTTTCCTTTCCCACAAACTCAGCTGGGAGGTTAAGACACAGCACTGGGCTCTGTATTTATTAATTGCAGGAGGTTTTACGAACATCCTGGATCTTATTGGAGGCAGAAGGGGCTCAAACCTCCATATGGGAATGGATCAGGAGCCAAGAAAACATTTACAAGGGGAAGATCAATGCAAAAATAGACATGGATAGTAAAACCATCAGAAAAGGAGCAGAAATTACCCCAAACTGCTCATTACACTGAGCTGGGACAACTTGGATTTTTCAAAGGAGCCACTGAGGTCCCTGTTGACCCTTTGATGATTCTGGCCTCGGGAGTTTTAAAGATGGCTCTGGAATTTGGGATTTATGGAGATAAACCCCCTGGTGGCCCCCTTTGTTGGGCTGGTTTGGTGGAGCTGGCAGGGGATAAAGTGTCCCAGGGCTGAGGTGCTCCAGGATACATCCCCTTTTCTCCTTGCAGGCTGATGGAGCATCTCCATCACTTCCAAGACATCTTCCCACCCCAGTGGGTCCATGTTCCACCATCCAGAGTTGGATCCTCCCCTGGGGGACACAGTGGAAGAGCTTCTGTCCCCAACAAAGATGCTGGAGGGGGGAAACAGGTTTCTCCACCATCCCCCCAGTCCCTGAGTTGTGGGATCTCTCAGCCAGGGAAGAATCCAGAACAGGCACCTAAAAATGGAGTGTTCAGGTAAACGTTTTATGTGTAAACTGGCACTTGTGGAGGCAGAGATGGCCCTCAAACCTTCCCTCACACGTGAGGGAGATCCTTGGCTCTGCCTCTGGAGATGGTCCTGAAAAGAAGAGAATTCCCCAAATCCCCAGGAGCCCTGGGAAAGGCTCAGGCTGGGTCACCCCTCAGATTCCAGGGGGAGGGAGATTTCTGTGTTAACTGTGGCTGCAACAGTTCCCTGCAGCAACTGCATCTCTGCAGCCACAGGATTTGGGAGCCTCCTCCAGGTGGTCCCACGGTGGGAGGTGAGGACAGATGTCACCTGCAGTGTCCTTAGGCCAGAGAGAGGAGGAAGAAGAGGAGCAGGAGGTGTCCCAGGAGCACCAGCCCAGCGGTGCCAGGGCAGGATGGGGCAGTGGAGGATTCACCTGGAAGCAGAGGGACACCAGGGACATGGGGGGGGCTGTGATTGATCCCAGGCCCTGATCCCCCCCCCACCTGGGGTCCTGCCCCCCACCAGCCCACAGTGCAGGGGGAAAAGGGTCTCACCCCCCCTGACCTTGCAGGGACCCCCATGGGGGTCGGGCTCTGCTCCCACACAACCAGAGACAGGACAAGAGGGAACAGCCCCAGGAGAGGGGCAGGTTGGACAGCAGGAGGAATTTCCTCATGGAAAAGGTTGTTAAACATTGGAAGGGGCTCCAGGGAGGGTTGGAGTCCCCATCCCTGGAGTGTCCAAGGAAGGACTGGAGGTGGCACTGGGGAACAAGGTGGGGATGGGGCACAGCTTGGACTCCGTGACCTTGGAGGGCTTTTCCAGCCCAAAAAACTGTGGGATTCTGTGACCTGCTCCCCTCAGGGTCCCCAAAGCCTCTCTGGGGACTCTCCAAAGGCCAGGGCCGGGTGCCAGCCCGGCTGTGCCCCTGGCTGGTACCTGTCCAGGAGCAGGGGTGCCGGTAGGTCAGCGAGGCGTTGTTGGACGACACGGGGTTGCTGACTCTGCACACGTAGGTCCTTTCCGAGGGGTTGAAGGAGACCTTCTGAACAGGGCCCCCCCCACCCTCCAGCAGGATCAGCTTGGTGGGAATCCACTCATAGGTCACCTCTTCCAGCCCCACCGAGCACTTGAGGGTGGCATTGCACTGCTGCTGGTCACCCTTGGTCACCGTGACTGTCACCGTGGGCTTGGGGACCTGCTCTGCAAGAGGCAGTGGGGTGTCACAGCCCCCACCACGGCTGTGGGACACCCATCCCTCCCCCAACTCACCGTACACCTTCAAGGTGACCTTGGCCTTGTCCTCCCTGCCCGTGTCGTCCTCCAGGTACAGCTGGTACTCGCTGCTGTCGCTTTTCTGCAGGTCCCTGATTTTCAGGCCATAGTTTTCCAGGAGCTCCAGACGATCCTTGTACGGGGTGTTGGGATATTGGGCCTCTTCCCCTTTGACCCAGCTGACCAACTTCTCACTTTCGTTGCGCCTCCAGTGGATTCGGGAGTAGGGAATTCCCTGGTGTTCCGGGCTGGGGCTGAGACACACCATCCCTCCAACAACCCCGAGCACCTCTGGTTTATGTGGAGCACACTGTGTCCAGGCTGCCAAAAAACCAGGGATGGCACTGCTTGGCCACTTCTCCTTCTCCAGGAATTCCTCCGAGGCACAGGGAAAAGGCAAATAATTCATATACTCCTGATTTCCTGGCATTTTGACCTCGGAGACGTGTGATAAACAGCATTTCCAGCTTTCCCCACCCCATCCACCCAGGTCCCTCAGGGAAGGTGTTTTTCCTTGCTTTCACTTTTTTGGGATCCTCTCCAGGCTCACCGGAAGCAGCCCCTCACCCCCATGTGGTGGTGGCCGGGGGGTCCCGTGGGAAGGGGGGGTTCTGGCCAGTGGGTCACACCTCGGGAGCAGAGTCTGGGTGGGAAAAGCCAACGGAAAGAGTGGGGGCAGGGGGGGTTCACATCCCCGAGGTCTCCCACCATTCCCAAGGCCCCTCACATCCCCAAGGCCCCTCACATTCCCAAAGCCCATCCAACCCTATTATCCCCCCCCTGTACCTTGCCTGAGGAAGAGGTGGAAGAAGAGGTTCTTTGTCAGCCCCACCACCATCTTCTTCCTCCTCTTCTTCCTGGGTTCACAGCCAAACCCGAGGCTGGGAATCCCCCTGGCTGGGCAGCTCCTCACCACAGAGCCCCCTCTCCGGAGCCTGCAGCCCTCTGCCACTGTCCCCAAGCCCAAGGCTTGGGAAGGAGCTCTGCAGGAAGAAGAGGAGACCTCCTGGATGTGAAAAACAACACGATAAAGCAACAGTTCCTCCTTTTCCGGAGCTGGGGGAAGTCACACACCCGGGCCTTGAAAAACCCGAGAAGTTGATGCCGCCTTGCGGAACCATCAAGAACAGGCAGCAGCCCCAAACCCCTGGGACACCCCACACAGCTCCCCATGGACCCCCGAGCTCCCCACCAGAGCCACCCCAAAACCAGCCTGGGGGTAAACGGGACCTCCTTTATGGTGGGTCACTGACCCACAACGTTCCCATTTCTGCCCCTGTGCTCCCGGGTGAGGTGTGAGCTCTGAGTTGCACCAGGGGAGGCTCAGGTTGGACTTGAGGAGGAATTTCCTCCTGGAAAGGGTGGTCAGGGCCCAGGGAGGTTTGGAGTCCCCATCCCTGGAGTGTCCAGGGAAGGACTGGAGGTGTCCCTGGGGGACAAGGTGAGGATGGGGCACAGCTTGGACTCAGTGACCTTGGAGCTGTTTTCCAACCTGAATTATCCCGGGATTCTGTGCGATGACAGAGCCATGACTTGCCAACTCCACAGCACGTGCTGCCGACTCCCGCCCGGCACTGACGCTTAAACCCACGGATTTTCCTGGATTTTCCTGGATTCCTGTCCCTGCGGGACGACCCTCGGAGCCTTTGTCCCGCGCCGGCTGCGGGACATGGGGGACAGAGGAGCCGCCGCATCCCCCGCGCCGGGGACAAACCGCCTCCGGCGCCTTCCCACGCACCCGCTGGGCCCTGACCCAGTTTAATCCCAGCCCTGAGCTGTCCCAGCCCGGCGGGGACATCCGATGACACTGCGGGCAGACGAGCCACGCGATGCCACCGCGGCCGCCGTGCCCCCCTCGCGCCGGTGACACTGGAACTGGTGGAGCTGGGAGGCGGTGGGAGGCGGGAATAAATGTCTCCCCGGCAGGGAACAAATTGTCTGCCATACGCAAAGGAGGGTCATTAGCACAAATTACAGCGCGGTGATGGAGCGTGGCCTCGGCGGAAACCCCGCGGCAGCTCCGGGCTCCCGGTGTCGCCTTCAGATGTTTCCGCTTGTCAGGAGCTGCAAAGGGGCTGATCCTGCTGTGTGTGAGCGGGGACAGGAGCAGGGAATGGCCTGGAGCTGTGCCAAGGGGGATTCAGGTGGGTCTTAGGAAAAAGCGGGTGGTCGGGCACTGGGACAGGCTCCCCAGGGCAGTGGGCACAGCCCCAGAGCTCGAGGAACGGTTGGGATTGTTGGAGTGTCCTGAGCAGGGGTTGGATGGATGATCCCTGTGCGTCCCTCCCAGCTCAGAGTATTCCATGTTTCCCTAAAGCTCCCGCTGTAGCCGCCGTTCCCAGGCAGCAGCCACGGCATTCCCAGAGCTGCTCCAAAGGATTTCCAATCCCTCCCGAACTTTTCCCACTGAATCCAGCCAGTCACAGCCCCCGCTGCCAAATTCCACGTGCAGAGGGAGATGACGAGAAGTGTTGCACTCACCCCAGGACATCGGGAAAAGCAAGGGATGGGGCTCAGGATGGTGTAACCCAGCCCAGCTCTATCACTGGAGCAGGAACGCTTTTCCTGAGCCCCCACCCGCGCCAGCCCAGCCCCCGAATTCCCTCCGCTTAATGATCCCAATTAACTCCCGTTTCACGGGGAGCAGCCACGGAGCTGTTTTGAGTCGAGCGGGAGGGGAGCGCTGCCATCAAAGTGCCACCTCTCATTTCCATCCCGAAGAAAAGCCCTTGATCTTGCCTTCGGGAAGATCTTTGAAGCCGGAGCCCCTTTTTCTCCACCTCCTTCTCCCTGCAGGGCTGTAGGAGAGCGGGATAACCCGGCCGGGAAGGGCTGTGCAAGTGCGGGGTGTTGGGGACGTGTCCCCCGGTGCTGCCCACGACCACCTCTCCCCACCCACCCCCGATGCCGGTGGCAGCTCTGCACGAGATTCCATCCCTTCACACATTCCCGAGCCACAAACCAGGCAATTCCTGCTCCCCGACGTACATTTCAGGCTATAAATAGCTAATTAAGCCAATTAAACAAGTCTCACAATCACCTCGTGAAGTTCAGCTCATGTTTGCACCCAACAATGAATTCCCAAACCCAAAAATCCACAAGATCCCACACATCCTCCTCCCCCCTGACTCCCAGTCTGATTCCACATCTATCTCCTCTGGAGACAGTTTTCCACCACCAAGTCTTCCCTCTGAGCCTCCAAGGCACAACTGGGGGTTGGATCCTTCAAAAAAACCCCTTTTCTGACTCTTTCTCTCCCAAGCAAACCCCTGGATGTGATCCTCGTGGGTGCTGGGGTCTCCAGAAGAACAGATCCATAGGGAAAGGAAGGTGTTGCCAGTGAATTAGGAAAGCTGGTGACTGGCAGGAATTGGGTGTGGGGTCTGCAATGAGGGGCACCAGGGTCTGGGAGCCCCCATGCCCTGCAAGGAAAAGCAGTGGGATTTATCCCATTGGGCCCCCAACAAGTGGATGAGCTTTGGAGACCCCCAGGGATCATCCCTTACCTCCAAGTAAGTGGTGGAGACCAAAGCTGGGTCCAGCCTCTTCCTCCTGAGAGAGGATGGCTGTGGAGAGGAGGAAAAACCTCCTGTGAGGGAATGTGGGGGTGGGATGATGAGCCAGCACCTGGCTGGCACAGGGACGTGGGTTTGGTGTCACCACAGTGGGGTTGGAGTCACACCAGGGCAACCTCACCCTCCTGCCAAGCTGGACTGTGGAGTAAATGGTGCAGGTTCCAGGCTGCTGGTGGTGCCTGGGTTCCTCCTGGTCAGGGTGCACAAAGAAAAGCAGAGTTTGGGCTAAAGGGTGGATTTGGCAGCTGGAAAAAGGATCCAGCCTGGAATCCGCACAGGGAATCCCCCGGGATTGGCCCTACCTGTATCTTGGGGCAGACAGAGGTGTAGATGGTGTTTCCTTCCCAGGTGCCCTCACTGGTCCTGGTCTGGGGAAGAAAATAAGACCAAGATGATTAAAAGGCTCATCTTGGGGTGACCCACATTTCCAAGCAGAGATCCCAACCCTCAGGCAGTGGGGGGTTGGACATCAGGAGGAATTTCTTCCTGGAAAGGGCTGTTGGGCATAGGAAGGGGCTGCCCAGGGAGGTGGAGGTGTCCAAGGAACCCCATCCCTGGAATGTCCAAGGAACCCCTTCCCTGGAGTGTCCAAGAAACCCCATCCCTGGAGTGTCCAAGGAACCCCTTCCCTGGAGTGTCCAAGGAACCCCTTCCCTGGAGTGTCCAAGGAACCCCTTCCCTGGAGTGTCCAAGGAACCCCATCCCTGGAGTATCCAAGGAAGGACTGGCCGTGTCCCTCAGTGCTCTGGGCTGGGGGACAGGGTGGGGATGAGTCAAAGCTTGGACTGGATAGTCTGGGAATTATTTTCCAACCTCAGTGATCCTGGGATTCTGGGTGGGAGGGGATACCCAGACCCCACTCAGCACTCACAGTGTCTTGGCTGGTTTTGTCTCTTTTCACCTCCTCGTAGACCGTCAGTGGCTCCTCCACGTGTCCTGGGGGGGCTTTGAAGGCTCAAGGTGAGACATCAGAGCCCCCACATTTGGGGGTTCAGCCCTCGAGCAAAGCAAAGCAGAGGGAGGAAAAGATCCTTCAGTCACTGGGGGGTTTTATTTGTGAGCAGCTGGCAGGGAAGGGAGCTCCAGTTTGGCATAAACTGAATATCCAACTGGAAATTGGCCCCTAAATCCCACAGGCTCCGCATTTGGGTTGCTGGGATGGACAATGGATGCTCATGGATGGACAAAGGCTCCATGCCCTGGGCTGGGAGGGTGACAGTGCCCAGTGGTTTATCCCATATCAACCCCAGGAGCAGAGAGAACCCCGGGAAAAAGCATGAGGATCATGAGTGGAAGCAGAAGGAGGGAAGAGAGACATCCAAACCCCCCAGGTGCCCATTCCATGGGCTCCTGCACTGACCTTCCAAGGACAAACCTCCTGGGGGGGCCTTTCTTCGCTTCCTCCACCAGCAGCAGGTGACAACGAGGACCAGGGACAGTCCCACGGCCGAGGCCACTGCTGACAACAGGGTGAGGCTGGGGGACACTGGAGAGGAATCACAGAATCCCAGAATAATTGGGGTTGGAAGGATCTCTGAAAATCACCCAGACCAGGGCAGGATGGACAGGAGGGAGGGAATGGCTTCCCAGGGAGAGGGAGGAGGTTTAGATGGGATATTAGGGAGAAATTCTTTCCTGGGAGGGTAGTGAGGGGATAAGATGAAATTCCCAGAGAAGCTGTGGTTGTCCCATCCCTGGGAGTGTCCAAGGCCAGGTTGGAGTAGCCTGGGATAATGGAAGGTGTCCCTGTCCATGGCAGAGATTGGACTGGATGAACTTTAAAGTCCCTCCATCCCAAACCAATCCATGATTGTACAACTCTCTAAATTAATATTTGCCTTATATAAAAAAAAAATACATAAACAAGAATATCTTTTATATATAATTAATTTTTTTCTAGTGCTTTTGAGCACTGAAAATCTACTTGTTTTTTTTTCTAGTGACCTCTAAAATCTGGGATTTT
>WEIV01015234.1:7860-49771 GCA_013390005.1 Calyptomena viridis
GAAGATATGCAGAATGATTAAATATATATATATATATATAAAATTATAGTAAGACTAGATGTTCCCTGAAGAGGGTATTGAAAATGGAGGGAATGGAAATAAAGAAATATATTGTCATGACCAGGGAAACGTAAAAACACAGAGTGTTAGGAATTGATGTGTAGGAAGAAACTCCAGAATTCTTTTCCTTGGCCTCCATTTCTCTGTCACTTAATGTCAGTAAATCCCACCAACAAGCTATATTATTCTTCTTTTTCAAATGATTGGCCATGTGATGGAAAGTGACCTCTTACAGCTGTCTGTCACCAAGGCTGTTGAAGTGACTAATGTTTGTTTCTATAGATCTGAGGTCTCCAGATTGTCTAATGACCCAAATTGGATCCATTCTGATGCCATGTGATGCAATAACACACACAAAAAGCCCTTCAGATGTTTAATTATGAAAAACTCTTCTACAAGATATTCTCTAAGGCTGTAAATCCAGGCACTTGAAGCTCACTGAATGCCAAAATNAGGCCTGTTCTAAAGTAATGATTCTATGATTCTAATGCTTTTTATTGAACTCATCATTTACTGTGTGGACTTATTTCCTGAACAGCAACAAAAACACTACATATTTCCCAACAATCATCTTTAAAATATTCATTCTTATTAAGGCTGTTTCACTTTATTTGTACCCTTTGTTTTCTTANTCTGGAGTGCTCACATTATGGTAGTCTCCCAGCAAAATTCCTTGACATTTTCCTCACAAGGTACTTGCTCCTATTAGCTCACAAACTATAAGGAAATCANATTTTTTTTCTCTTCCATCTCTTCTTGAGTCTCTCACAGGTCATTCAAGATGGAGAAGGAGAAATAATTGCAAGTGATTGAGTTACTGTGGCTTAATGAGTTACTCTAAGACACATAAGTGTTGGCTTTTCTAGTTTACTAAATACGTTAAAAAGAAAAACACTCCCCCCACAAATGTATTATTATAGTGTCTTGTGAAGACAGTATAAGCTAATATATGGCTTGTGATTGAGACAAACTCATTTATGCAGTTTTGTTGCTTGGTTGGTAATGAATCCTGATCCATTTTGAAAAGAGAATTCTGTTGCTGTAGAACATCCCCCATTCCTCTCATTTCAATCTATGATGACGAATATGTTCAGGGACACAAGTTTTTTCTCTCTTCCCCAAAGTCTGCAAACTTTCATGGCTCTTCCTCAACCAAAAGATCTACCAAATTGTATGTTCTGAGGTGTTTTTTTTTTAAACCAGGTAGTTACAGTGACAAGATTATATTCTTTAAAAATTAAAATACCACAAACTTTCTACAAAAAGCATTTTTTTAACAGATTAATGCACTTCCTCTCTCACCTAGACTTTCTATGCCTCTTGTTGCCACTGTGATCTCTCCATCTCCCCTGCTGCTGCTGCTGCTTTAACCACCTTGGTTCTCTGTGCTGCTGAGAAGTGAACCCAGAGCAAATGCAGAGCCTGGGTCCCTATTCAGGGAGATCAAAGAGGGAGCCCTGGGCAGAGTCCACATGAGTCTGACCCTCTCTGCCTTCACATCACCCCTTAGACAGTGAAACACAGCTTGACTTCCACATCTGGCTTCTTCCTGGGTGCCAAACTGGTAAGATTTTTGTTAAAGGAAAGACACAGTGCAAGCAAGATGCAGTTATACTCTGTGCAGAAAGAATAGGTTTTATATCCTACCAGCTCAAAGTGTTTAATGTGTTCAAGAGGGCAGATGTGATAAATGAAACTACAAGTCTGCTGGCAGGGATTGTTCTGATCAACAAGAGATCGTTCCATGCAAATAAAGACTGGCACATGGGTCAGTGTCTATAAAAACACAAAAAAAATCACTGAGGTCTTCATTATCTTGTTGATGTGATCTCAGTAGCATGAGTGTTGTTTGGAAATAACCTGGAAATCCAGACATTTGAATAAAATTGGCCTGTTTCCATAATATGGTTCTATCACTTTTAGCAGCATATCTGCCCAGCCTGAACTTTTTAGTACAAAGTTGGAATTAGTACAAAATTGATTGAGTCAATCTAAACAAAGAGAAAAAAATCAGTCTCGTGCACTGACAGTAAGACATATTATATTAAATATCTGACTCGTTATTAAGAAAATTATATGTAACTTTCCAAAAACTTTAATTTTACAAAAAAAATGCTCTTTCTCTTTCTGACTTCATCAGATCAGGAACAAGAGATCTGTTCTGAAGAAAGGCAGAGGCCCAACTCAGAGCCCATATCATTGAGCAGGACGTACAGTATTGACAGAACATAAACTTGCTGTAGATAATTTGCACTACACACAGGAATGCTTCTGACTGCTGACAGAGGGAGGCTCTAGCTTTTACTGAGATTTATGAGTCAAACACCACCACTCATTTTAACAAAAATTTTGATAAGTTTATGATAGAAATTGCATAGTATATTTCTCCCTGATACAAACACAAAAGTGTTGGATTTGATGGAGCCACAGACCTCTTTTGGTCCTGCATAATTGTTTTTTGATGGCAGGTGAACTGCTACAGATCCAACTTTTGATTTCTGTAAGATAAGGCTAAAACTTCTAACGTTTTTCAAAACTTGTAATGTTTTTCCAGCTGTTAACCAAGGCGTCCCAGAATGTAAATTCACATTCTCCTTCTCATTCTATTGCTTGATAACGTCTTCAAAATCATTAGGAATTGACTGAAAAAGTAAATGTGCCGTGGGAACAGTATCCTGTATTTTCACACTATTCCAGCATTTTAATGACATTTTCTCCCTGACGCATTTTGGTTCTACTCTTAAAAGCAGACTAATTCTTGCAGGTAAAGTCCATCTTTGGCTGTTTTTTCTCTGACACACTCTGTCTCCAAAAGCACAAAGCCCCACCAGCTGTAAGAGTTCAGTACCAGGCAGTAGCATGTGGTATTATTCTACAAAGCCTTGTTTATCTTGAGTAAGGAAGTCTTTAAAGAACACAAGATTCTATTGCAAGCACAAATAGTTAAGCTTATTTGCATTGTCCTCACAGAAATAGTGCATGGGTTTGCTTGAAGTGCAAGCTGGGGTCTTTTCTAATCTTCAAAATCAAGTTGTCCTTGGGATACCCAGCTCCCTGAGAGGGAAGTTGGTGATGGGGAGACAAGTGAAGCCTCCATAATCCAGGAGGAGATGGTTAGTGACCTGCCATGCCAATCAGACACACACAAATCTGTGGGTTCTGATGGGATCCACCTCAGAGCAATGAGGGAACTGGTGGAAGAGCTCATGAAAGCACCCTTACTCATTTACCAGCAGCTCCAGTTCACTGGAGGAGTTCCAGCTGGCTGGAAATCAGCAGTTGTAATGCCCATCTTTGAGAAGGGGCAGAAAGGCGATTTGGGGAACTAAAGACTTGAAAGGAGGTTGTAGCCCAGTGGGGTTTATCTCTTCTACCAGGTCTGCAGTGAAAGAACCAGAGGAAATGTCCTTGAGCTGAGACAGGAGTGATTCAGGTTAGATATTAGTAACAAATTTTTCACTGTTAGGGTGGTCAGGCATTGGAACAGGGGAGTGGTGGAGTCACTGTCCCTGGAGGTGTTTAAAAGGCACCTGGATCTGGCACTGGGTGATGTGGTTTAGTGGTTTAGGGATTAAAGTTGTGGTGCTGGGCTGATGGTTGGACTTGATGCTCTTAAAGGCCTCTTGAACCTTGAAAATTCTATGATTCCCTGTGCAATTACCAAAAACTTGCTTTTTTCAGCTCCAAATGCAGTGCCATTTGAGGGATTTCTTTAAAGCAAAAAATACCCAACAAACAGCTAAAGCAAGACTCAAGAAATTTCTGTTTTTCTTGGTGATACCCTTGAATTTAGAGAAGTTCAAGGCTTTTATATTTTCAAATATAAAATATCTTGTGATCTCTCTTTCTTGAACACTAGAAGAAACCTCCATGACTAAATTATAACAGATTCTAAAGTTTTTCCACCTAAATTCAGAGGAATTCAAGAGGTCACCCAAAGCAGACTATTTTATTTTAATTTGTGTATTTTTTAGAGCAAATAAGTAATTTTTACTTTTTCACCCATGAAACCCTGAAGCTTTTTCAGGGTCTGTGACAGGTTAAGAAGAAAATCAGGTCTTATGTCTGTAAAGTCATACAAGGCACTACAACTTCCTTGGGAATTGTTTGAGAGGTCAAAATCTGAAAAAAATGTAATACCACCTATATTACCAGGACACCAAGTCTCAGTGCCATTAATATGACAAGTGAGTCAGCCTTTTACTGTTTGCTTTCCAGTTTCTGTATTTACAAAATATCACAGAAAGACTTGACAGGAATTCAAAATATTTGACAGCAGCAAGCATAAATATATATTCTCATTGTTTTTAAGTTTTTTTCCCACATTTTATGATTGAAAACTCCCTAGTATTATTCCCCATCTAAAATAGCTTGTGAACTTTCAGAGATCTTTGCTTTTAATTAATTTTTAAGGTGAACTGATTCGTTTGCTTTTTGGAAGACAGGTATAAAATTATTTGACTGATGGCTGGGAAGAGAACATGGAGGTACTTCATAAAGCTTTTCTACCTAGTTCAGAAAATACTGTTTATATCCCTTACCTTGAAACAACAAAATACTTAAAATTCAAAACTCATATATTCCGGATGGTTTGGGAATTCATTTTGTTATCATCTTCGATTCTTCTTGTTAAAGCAATCTAGGAATTGAGAAACACATTAGCTTAGCCCTGGGGAAATGCATGTATATGCTAAAGGCTGAAAGACAGTTGAAGGCTGGAGAGATAATGAATTCACTAAAGGATTTATTTTTTTCAACTATATCTGAAAAAGTTATTTGGTACTATGAGAAAGTAACCCTTTCAATTGGTCCAGCTTGCAGATTAAACTGGCCAGCAGACCAGTTTGTTTTATGTGCAGATCTCTCTGCCATCCACTTTCTGGTACAGGCTCTGAAATAGGACAAAAGGGCACTCGAAACAATGCTTTAATACTATTTTATCTGTGCTTGTTGTCATACAGCTCAGAACACCAGGAAAGTAAGGTACTGATAGTCTACATTATTTTTTAAAGATTGCTGTGCTTGTGTCACCAAGAACTTTATCATTAATTTTTAATACTGTACAGGTGTGGGAGTCATACTAGTCATTCAAAAATAATACACATTAGATTCAATGCGGAAAGTTGGCCGTGGCCCTTCTTTTTATCTGTTTGTTATTACTGAAGACAGAATTAAATGAAAAAAACAAACAAACAAAAAAAAATCAACACACCAAAACCATCCAACAAGGAACTTAAAATGTACCAAACTTTAATTCCTTTGGCTTTTAATGTAGTTTCATATTTGCAGTATGTGTATGACTTGGTTATTTGTGTCTAATGACACTCCCCAGTCAAATTTTTCTCTGTAATCATAATTTTTAATTATAGGAGATGTACCAGAAGTTTAGGCTTTACTGGCATATATATTCTATATTTTTTGATCTGGAAACACAGCAGCATCATACTAAGCTATTAAAGCCTTGTCATGGCCTGTTATGGAACAACCCATATTTAGGGAGCATTTATTCTGAACCAGAAGATAAATCTTTGATTTTGGGTCAGTTCAAGGCTTCACAAAATTTTGATGAAATATCATCCACAGCAAAGGGTTAAAACATTTTTTCTGACTTCCTACTTGCATGTTTATTATAAATAACTACACACTGCAAAAAAGAAAAAGAGTATTATGTGTTAAAAGGGTGTTTCCTCCACATGATTAAAAAGCATTGGGTTCTGACATTAGGCTCACTCAATTTGATGGAATATTATTTGAAGTAAATTAAGTGACTAAGCTTTATAATATGTGTTCTATGCAACATCAGTTAAGACATTTGGGGTTTTTTTTAACTGCCTTTAATTTAATAAGCAATAACCTCAAATCAATAAGTATTTATATAGATGATGTGAATTTTCACAAAACCTGAAATAGTGTTGGCTTGACATGCTTTGAAATAGGCTTTTACTTTTAATAAAACCGCAGGATTTGATGTGATATCTGTGTAAGGTCTGTTAATGGAACAAATACCTTTCTGCTTTGTGGTTCATTCAGATTTATGTGGCTCTTTTCTGGCTTGTTTTACAAAATAATCTTTCTTACCTTGTGAATTTCCTTCCAAACTTTGTGTTAGTAAGCACTATCTATTTCAAAGCTGTAAGTGTTCAACAGCGAAGTAATTTGATTTGGTGAGGATATGTTTTCCTTCAATTTCATCAGCAGTTTCTGCTTGTGATAAAAAATCATCCCAGCATTTTCTGGAATAAAATTTTGCAGATATCTGGTGAAATCCTGGCTTAGAGATATCATGGAAAATATCACTTTAATTTAAACCAGAAGAGAACTTAATCCATTGAATTTCAGGCTGAGAACATCCATTGCCCAGCCATACCTAGTCGTACTTCAAGTAAACCATGTAATTTTAGCAATTCCACACCAGCCGTGTGTGGAATTAAAGCATATAGTTTAAAAATATTTCCAGTCAATGTAAAGTTTCAAATAACAGAATCACATCCTTTGAGAAACTGTTCCAGTGGTCAGTTACTGTCATTGAAATATGTGCTTTTGCTGAATTTGTCAAGTTTCAGGTTCAGATTAGATACTCAGTGTGTGGTGAGGCCCTGGCACAGGGTGGGCAGAGAAGCTGTGGCTGCCCCATCCCTGGGAGTGTCCAAGGCCAGGTTGGATGGGGCTTGGAGCAACCTGGGATAGTGGAAGGTGTCCCTGCCCATGGCAGGGGGTGGGAACTGGGTGGTCTTTAAGGTCCTTCCCATGCAAACAATTTTGTGATTCTCTGATTCAGTTTTCACTCACCGACTCCTGAATTCCCTTTACCCAGTGGGTTAAAGAGCAGTGCAGGGACAGACGTGTGGCCCAGTGCATTAGTTTCTCTCCCCCTACTTCACAGGCAGTGACTTGTTCCCACTGGTGGTGGCAGGATATGCTGCAAGAGATGTAATTACATTTCTTCTGCCAGATACTCCTTGTAAGGTTGTGTGAGGTCCTAATCCAAGGGAGGCTCTTGCTAGAGACTTCTTTTGGCCTGTATGTCATAGTTAAAGGCAGGGATGCTCAAAGGTCACAGTTATTTTTCAACCAAGGAATTTTTCTACTGTATTTTCACTAACCTCAGATGGTCCTCCCACCACAGCAGTCTTTCCCAGTACAAAGGACTCTGTATCTTTCTACTTCCTGTCTAGAGACCCCTGTGGTGCCTTTAAATTTTTGTCCTTTTAAAAATTCTTCTTTGAACCCATAAACTCTTCACATATCACCTCAATCTCTCTTTCCTACTTGAAGTATTTCTGGATCTCCAGACCCTTCTTTTCAGGCAGGTAGGAAAAATTTAGTATTCCTGGCTTGTTTCAGCTGCAGTAAATGACCAGTTAAGATTTAGTGACCAGCTATTGCCACTAGTTTGACAATAACATAGCACAGCCATTATCAGCAGTATTTGGCACATTTTTGCGTGGATGTATCCAAGACTGTAATAGGCCCATATTAACAGCCTCAGAATACTGACCAGAATTCATTAATGTGCATTCAGAACACTCAATTCATCACTGTGGGGCAGAAATGGGAATTTTCTCCCCTTTTCTATGACACATGGTTGGGTGAATACATCTGAGATCCTTCCAGAACAACAGCCATTTAAGTTCCTTTGCAAAACTTGTCCCAGCTTTACAGCTGCAGTGACTTGGTGATGTCAGTCCTTTAGCCATGTAAAAAAGTATAGTCTGCACTTTGCTTTGGAGGACAGGGCACAAGAGGTTGAGAGAGCTGGATTTGTTTTGCCTTAGGACTAACAAGAGATCAAAGTAACTGCCTGATGAGAGAATATGGAGGTGACAGAGCCAGTCTCCTCTTGGATGAGCTTGGGGAAAATACCAGGGGCAACAGATATCAATTGAAATCCAGGAAATTTCAATTAAATAGGAGGAAAACCTTTTCCTCCAAGACAACCTACACTTGATGGGACAAGGGCATGTGCATCATTTGTACTTGCTTTCAAGGGAATGGGAGCAGACATCTTCACAAGTCCCTTACAAACCAAATTATTCTGTGATTCCTTGATAATCTTTTTCTGAATTCATTTTCCTATGTCATTGCTTCTTGTTCATGGTCTTTCTGTATCCCAAAGCAACTACAGCATTTTGAAAAATGTGACTGCTGGTGTTGTGGGGAGTTCTGTGAGGGCAGCACAAGGCACCTCCTCTGTTCACCTTCAGATTCTCTAATCCCACCTCACCTTTAGTAGCCCACCACATGAGTGGGGCATATTTACTTCAGGCTGAATATCAGAAATCTAAACGTAAAAGATAATCTATTTGTATTGCCCATTAACACATGATTTAGTGAATATGTATTAATCTATTAATGGCAAAGCAGCTTTATGGAATTTTTATTTCCCGCCAACTCTGTTCAAAGACTCCTAATTTTAACTTATTGAACCAGCCCTCTAATGAACCAACCAGTAAAATAATTTTTCGATTTTTTCATTCTCTTATTTAGTGTTCAGCCAAAATGCTTTACAAAATATTTTAATCAAATGCAGATGCTCGTATTATTTTTAAGATTAATAGTTTACATTTTCCAATACTCTAGGTGCCATTATGTTAACAAACATTGAAATGTTAATTACAAGAATATATTATATGACACAAACCTCTAAGTATATTTTTCACTGAATAAAAATGTAGAGGTTTTTTTCACAATTATGAAGCAAGGGACAGAAAGAGTGGACAATAAATAACCACTTACAAAAATCCTAAGGCAAGATTTCAAAAAAATTCATGGATTTTAGCACGAAAGAGATAAATACCATCACTTCAGCTGCCCTGCATCTTAAGAGGCTTGAAATTTCACGTGCCAACTCTTACATAGAACCAACAACTAGTTGTTCAAATAAGACATAAATATGTTAAAATGAGACAATATTCTCACTTCAAAAGCTATTGAAGCATAATTTCAAAACTTTCCATGATAAAAAATCAGCCATATCCCTAGGTAAATTCTTCCGGTGGTTAATTATTTTCACAATAGGAATGTAGAGGGGTTTTTTATGCTTGGATGTTTGTAGCTCTCTAGCAAAACAATTAGGGGCTTATCATAAGCACTTGTCCCACGGTGGAAAATGAAATCATATTGTCTAACTACCTTTTACTGCATAGCACCATCATTCAGGCTCTCTCGTGGGAATGGGAGATCAAGGTTTAGTATTCTCATCGTGCTGAGAGTGCTCTGTTCATACAGAGGAACATATTTTACTGTAGGGCACTCACAGTCTTTTCAGCCGATGCCATTTATGAAGGCAATGTGAGAGAACAAGAGAAAATAACTCCATAAATTAGGGATTAGGAACAAATCTAGAATGCCAGCATTTGAGACCTAGTTTCACTGAATATATAAGCACCACGAAAGCAAGTGGAACTCTGTGAGTGGGATTTCAGAGAAAGACATCAAATATTACAAGTTAACTGGGATACACTTGTGAGTAACGAGAGATCTGCCATTGAATCTCCACAGGTAGAGAAGAAAATTGAATTCACTGCCCCACCTCTGGTTCAAGTGCCTGAAATAGTGGATTATCAACTAAAATGCAGGTGATGTTCCTTCCTTACCTGTGTCCACTTGGTGTCCCCAGAATTTAAACCAGGTCTAGATTGCAAATTTCACTCAAAACTCTTTGGTTTCTTTCTGTAGGTAGTGAAAGTAAGAGCTGCTTTTCATCTCTCTCTAGTGAAATGTGAAAATTCTCAATATGAAGCTGAAATTACAGTAAATGCAACTATTCAGCTGAAATTTAGACCAGCTTTGATAAAGAGTATTAAAAAATCATGTAAAGTAGATAAAACTTTGATGATAACATGGCCTGGGAGTGATTCTTTGCTGTATCATTAGTCAAGTGTGACAGCAGATTTCAGTGTGACTCCATGTTGGTTTTTTTTTTCTCTCCCTGATTTAATTTTAGCACAGTCCATTCAATTTCAATTTCATACAAGTATGAGGCAAAAGCTTTCTTTTTGAAAGTGCACATGTATTAACTGTTGCTGAAGTGATACAGATCTCAAAGCTCATATACCAATCATGCTAATAATTTAAGAAAAATTCTGTATAAATTGACCATATAGTTCTTATTTATATATATGACAGAAGGAGAACAAAAACACCTCTGTTTTTCATAGATTTGTCTATCTTCAACATGTATCATATCTATAAAACAGAGAGCTGAGCTGAATAGTTTCTATTTACCAATCTTTCTTTTCTCATTAGCATAAATCTACATTAGAAGTTCAATATATATTCTTGCATTTGGAAATAAAATATGTTTCCAAGAGGATTCATATGTCCTATGGGACTAGAAGAATATTTCTTTAATGGGCTGAAACAACAATAAGTAGTAAGAATAAATAACACAATCTGCTTTGCTTTACTGTTCTATAAGCTATTCCAAACTTAACAGAAGTGTTCCAGACTGAATAAGCTTCCAGCAGTGGTGTGTGCATGGAATTCATAAAGAAGAAAGATTTCAAAGCTGTGGAGAAACAAAGTAAAAGATCTGTGATGCATGAAAGTTTGTGAGATACTGAAGTAACCCGAATTTTGACTTAACATATATTGATGCACACACACACAATCCTCCCTCTCTCTGCAGACACACACATATATAAAGTGAAGTCCAACTGAATGTAATAAGACTGATTATCTCCCTCATCCTAACCAATATATAGAATATGCTAATGGAAATTGCAGCTCTGCTCTAGAATTCTGAAAGGGTATTTTTTAAAAAAGAGATTATTCTTGAGGGCTTTAGAGTACATTTTCAAGAGCCTTACTAGATTTTGAAAGAGGCCAATTTTTTTTTCTTTCCACAATAAGCCTGCTGTCATCAGTAAAAGACAGACAACAGGCCACAAGTTAGAGTACAATGGAAAAATTAAAGTGCAGACTTCTCTCCACAAAACAATTAAAGAAAATACATACTTTGGGTTTCATGTAACTTAAAACACAGTGTTCTCCCAGTACCAAATAAAATACCAGAGGTAATCATTTTCTTCCCTCTGACCATTTCACTAATATGTAGTGACATTATCATTTTAACACGTTTGAATAGGACAATTATTATATTAAGAGATTTTTCATAAACAGAAACAATCTTAAATGAATTTAGCCAAAGCAAGAGTGCTGTTTTTAGAACTGCAGTGACAGAGACTGACATTGAAGTATCTTGCCTTGAGTGAAGACCCAAACATAAGATGTTTTCACATGAAAGAAGGTAGGTAATTAGTTTTAATGGTTCCAAATTGTTATACAGCTGTGAGGAAAGTTACAATGATAAGCTCATAGCTCGACACCACCACATACATTCAAATACTTCCATCCCACAAAGTACTTAATGGTTCCCATGTTATGTGAGTTGAGACAAAAATTACCATTTTTTGGGCTTCATCTAGTGATATTGAGGCTGTATGAGTATGAAAATAAGTATCACCCTAGTGATAAATATACAATTTATATTTAGTTCAGAGATCTTCGGAAAGAAAAATAAAGTTTTTATCACTCCTAGGAAAATTTATCCTGCTGATCCATCTTCCTGAAGTGAAGATCCAGTATCACCAGCATCAATGTTGAAAAGGTTTCATCTTCTCCTGGGCTTCAGAATGGGCACATGGTTTTCAACACAAGCTGCCTCAGAATCTCTCAGGCATGTCCCACCATTTGTCTCATCTCATTGAGACATCCCATACCACGGTATATTCAGAAAACATCAGCACCCATTTAAAACTTTGAACATTCTACAGATTTGGGATATGTCCTTCGTAAAGGCAGCCAGAATTTATTGTCCTATCATTGCTTCATTTTCCCAAAGGACAATTTTATCTTTCTCATGATGTGGCACAACCATGGAAGAACCTAATGAAAGAGGTTCATAACACTCTTTATTTCATCCAAGGACAATGCAGGGAGTACTTTCTCCTTTTCATGAACGGGAGGTTCTGTAGACTGTGATCATGGCTCAAACACAACAGCCTGGGAATCACTGATCACTTTGTTGGAGCACTCAAGTTACCACCCTTGGTGCACAGAACAATTAGATTTGCTGGGTTTGGTCAGCACCATATTAAATCATGGTCGTGTCACAAACTCCTCCACTTGCCTTTCTTACCTGACTGAAATGCTTGGCAATTTTAAGCAATTTTGACTAATACCTTAGAAATTAGTCATTTGATTCCTTTACTTTGTAGACTTTTTGTATTCTCAGGCTGTTAAAAATATCACCAAGGCCGTTTTACTTTCTGCCCTAGAGCACAAGTCTGACAAGGAGCAGCGAGGGAGCCTGTGGAGAAAAATGAGGCTCAGAGGAGACCTTGTCTCTCTTTAGAACTACCTGAAAGGAGGCTGTAACCACATTGGGGTTGGTCTCTTCTCCCAGACAAGTGATAGGACAAGGAAAAATGACTTCAAATTCCTCCAGGAGAGGTTTAGATTGGATATTAGGGAAAAATTCTTCACAGCAAGAGTTGTCAAGCAGTGGAACAGACTGCCCAGGGAAGTGGTGGGGTCAGCATCTGTGTGTGTGAACAGCTGTGGAACAAGGCTGCTCTTCACCCACAGGGCTCAGTCAGCACCCAGGTGCAAACTGGACATTACAGAGTTAACGTGGGCAAGTTGCACAAAACCTAAAGGCAACATTCAGCTGCAGAAAACGGCTGGACCCAAACGCCTGAGAGATGAGGCAGAAACCGTGCAGCAAATTGGAAACTGTGAGTCATTAATGATGCATATTGTTCAATTTACAAATTAAATTGTGTTAAAAGTTCATGCTTGTGAGTCAAGTAATTTTTCAGAGTACACACATATTTTGAACCATTAAGGAATTTCTGTGGATGGAAAGTGAGCTGCTTTTGATGATTATGCCTCTTTCCTAAGAACCCTAAATTAAATTTTTTAAATGTCAGGCAAATTACCCGTGTGTGCATTTCTAAGGAACAAAACCCTTTCAAGGATGTTATTTCTTCATCTGTTAAGATGCACTATGCCTGAATATATACCACACAATACAGCATCTGGCCTTTTAAGCATTAAAAGCTTCTGAAACTTCTCAGAGGATAAAGTCATTATGAGGTGTATTTTAAAATTAATCCAATAAATTAAGCAAGAGCTTATTCAATTCAATTTACATCTTTTTTTCCTAGTCCACAGCTATGAAAGAAAAAAAGAAAGCACTACTTTTATTCCCTGCTATATTAACTGCTGCACTGCAAGTGCCTAGATGGCAAGTATGTAAAGTATGTAACTTACTTTCTTAACAGATTTATTCATTTCCAGGCATTAATTTGCTGGGGAGTCTATTATTATTATGATTATTAATAGGGGTTTTTGTGGGGTTTTTTGCAGACTAGTACAAAGGGAGCATGTTCTTTGAACATTTTATTACTTTACTTATGTATTTATCTTTTTTGCATGCATAAAATATACAATAAAAGATTTGGCTTGAGAGAAATGCATATTGGTGTGTTCTTGTATTGCATTTCACTCTGGCTGTATCAGTTCCATTTCAGTTTAGAAGACAGATTTTAATGTGAAAGAGGAAGAAATTCTTTTGTCCAAGTTTACCATATTATTTCTGCTTCTGTCAGAGGAGTTTGTGAAATTTCTCTCACTGAAAGTATTCAGAACAAAACTCAACTTTAACCTGGGGAAGTTTGTATTTATGCAATCAAGTGGTAGACACCTAGGGACATGCAGGAAAACTTCTCACCAAGGAACAGCACATAATTCACCCTGGCGGGTGTTTCTTTGTAATCCCCAAGTCACAGTCTCGGTGGAAATACTCTAGTGCAGAATTTGAAATATGGTTTTATTCTAACAAACAGCATGTTGATGATTCCTTGCTATTCCCTGGTCCTGTAAGCAGGAGACAAAGTGTAGGTTTTTATAAGTAACAGCAGCAACATCAACTTTCCACAATAAAAAATAAGAGATGCTACAAGAATCCTAGTGTGAAAAATCCTAAAGCAATTTCCAGAGGAGCAAGGTAGAACATGAAAGACATTTATGATGAATTTTAAACACAGGATGAACTGCCTTTGAAACCCATTAAAACCTTTACTAGTGTGGACACCTCCACTAAACCAGTTGAGTTTCCTGAGCCTCCAGGAAATGTTCTGTCACTGACACCCAGCATTCACAGGCCTGTGGGAATTGACAGGGAGAAAAAATTGCCCTGAAAGAAGCACTTTAATGCCTCTCAGTGGCTTATTTTTCTTTAAATAAAGAACTCTTTGACTGTCCTGTGACTATGAGCAGCATTGGCCCACAAGCCGTGTTAACACCCAATCCCTGGCATTTTTCTCCATGTGCTAAGGAACTGCTATTGCAAACCAAATATTTCTGTTTTGCACAAGTGACTCACAGCCGAGTGGAAGACTATAAATATTCATTCCAAAAATGCCAGAATATGCCTGTCTCACCAGCCTGCTTTAAAATTAGAGCATCCTGCTTGTGTTGTAGGACAGAGTTCAGGAGAGTGGATAAGGAAAGTTCCCCTCTTGTTTACTTGGGAAGAGATCTGAGCAGTCACTACTGCCATGCCATTCTGACATGGAAATATAAAACTAAGATGCTTCACCTTAACACATTTTAGGAATCTTTCAAGTAAAAAAGTCACACTAACATGTGCTAAAATATAGTGGTATTAGCTGTCACTGCATGAGTTGGGTGTTAGGGTACTATTTTTGATTCAGTATGGCAAGAAAAAAGACAGATACTAAGTTAATAATCAGTTCCAAGATTAAACACACCTCTTTCTTAGCTTCACACTGAATGGCACATCCATATTTTATAAATTCATGCTGTCTAGATCTGAGGAGGTGTGGATTTTTTTTTTTATTTTCACCCATATCTGTTGTGAGTAACTTAAGGGGAAGACAAAACCATATATTTTCCCTATTCCACTTCAAGAAATGATTGATTCATTCAAAAAGCAACAGTTACAGGTAGATTTTTAACTACTTCAAAGATTGAAACAATAATTACAATGTTTAGCTTGGTGTATGTATTCTGGGCGGTTTGTGATTTTAATGCAGCCACCAGTATATTTTTACAAGTGTTCTTACAGATGTTAATTCTTTCCTCAGAAACTGGTATTATATTAATACTAATTAGTGGCAAATGGGATACCCTATGCAAGCAGCATGCAGATTGCTTCCAGGCAGATAAATCACCTCTCCTCTATGGGATAATAATAGAAAAAAATAAGATAAATTTCTATATGGTAGTGAGTGACTGTTGGTGCTCCCAAGATTTGTTGGTATCATTTGGAGAGAAGAAATGCAGGGGAAGGTCTGGATTCTTGGCAACTCACTGGAGTTCCCTACTCTGCCACATATTTCCTGGATGGCCTTGGCACATCATTAAACATCTTTGGTCTCACCTGTACAAGGTAGTGGGAGCAGCCCTGGGGCAGCTGTGCAGTAACACAGCTCATACAGCCACCTTCTCTCTTTTTAATGTTACCTAGAGGGTTTTTTTGTTTCTCTACATATGCTCTCAATACCTTGTTTTTCCAGAATCAGGCTAAAATTTTCTGAATTGAGGATTTGGGAGCCTATCTGATTACTAAAAATTGAATATGCTTATGCCAAGAAAAGTGTCGCAGTGGTTCAGAGATCAGTAATTTAGATTAAAATGCTTAGTGGCATCTGAGATGCCCTGGTTTCCTACCTGGTCTCCAGGTGCCACTCCAGAAAGACAGAGGAATCCTGTCAGCTCACACAAGTAAGCTCTACTTGGAAACCTCAGATTCCCTACAAATCTTTCCTGCAAAGCCTTCAGTGGCCCTACCAGCCATTAAGTGGCCAATTTAACACTAGGATTTCTTTTTTGGAATTTAACCCTAAGATTTCTCTTTAGGAACTTAAGCCAGTTGCTGAGAGAAGTCCTCTAAAAAGCCAGTGTCGTATTTGCCAACTACACTTAGAGAGACATAGAATAACTTAATTAGAATTAAACATCTGTTTAGGCGACTGAGTTTCATGACAGCTTTATAAAATTTAGTAGCAGGATTCAGCTTGCTGTTCTAAATGCCTGCATACAGGAACCTGTGTGTGGGAGCAGTATGTGGGTTGGGTGATTACTACACACAGCATATCCTGGTAGTACCCTCAGAGGGGGTTAGAGAGCTCTGCAGATTATCTTGAAGTAGATTCCTCCATTCTTTCAGTCAGATGGACTTTTCTCTAAAAGTCAGTGGGTAAATCAGTCAGGGGCTTGATAACATTGCACAAACATCAGCGTCTACCATCATGTAAGGTTTCCTGGAGTACCTGAGGTGTTTTCTCAGGCTGGTAGATACAAAAGGTTGTAAATGAAATAAAATTCATTGGCTTCGGAGAGAAGACTCTGTTGGAGTCCTGATGAAGAAAAACAGAATTTTTATTTCCTTGTTATACTTTGTTATACTTTCTTCTCTATGGGTGGATATATGGAAACAGTGGTTCTCAAAGTTGATGGGACCAGAATGTAGTTTCAATGGCTACAGTTAAAAACCTACTTTATCCCAAGTAAACCTAGAAAAATGTGATAGTCTGCTTTTCCATCTCAAAAAGCGTGAAACTCAATGGAACTGAAAGAGACCAAAACACCACTTCATATTTAAAGTTTTTAGAACTATACTGTAGGTACCAGTAACACCTGGGTACAGTGTAAAGGATTACATGTAAAAGTGTACAGACAGACAAAAAAAGCAGGTCACCGATGGATCTGTGCCCCCCTGGCCCTCCCTGGGTGCAGGGGCACAGCTGCCTCACCAGGGGCTGCACCAGGGGCTGCAGGGGAACCTCAGCTCCGGCCCCTGCAGCACCTCCTGCCCCTCCTGCCCCACTGCCCTGCGGCTCTGCACGGATGTTCCTCTCACACCTTCTCACTCCTCTCTCCACCTGCAGTTGTGCAGCAGTTTTTTTCCCGTCTTAAATAGGTTACCACCATGACTGATGGGCTCAGCCTTGGCCAGGGACAGGTCTGTCCTGAAGCTGCCTGGAATTGGCTCCATGGACATGGGGGAAGCTTCCAGCAGCTTCTCACACAAGTCACCCCTGCAGCCCCCCTGCTACCAAAACTTCTCCACACAAACCCAATACACCCATTCTTGCCCACATGCTCAGAACAAACATACTGGGTGTCTCAACTGCAGAAGCTATGACTGCTTTGGGAATACCCAGTTCAGCAACCCCTCCTGAGTCCTTCTTCTGCTAATCTGCTCCATTGCACATACATTCAATTGGCACCTTCCTGTCCTGAAGAAGAAATTCTTTAAAGTAAGGACAGTGAGGCCCTGGCACAGTTTGCCCAGGGAAACTCTGGCTCCCCCATCCCAGTAATTGTTCAAGACCAGGTTGGACTGGGCTTTGGAGCAACCTGGGGTAGTGGAAGGTGTCCCTCCCAATGGCAGGGGCTTTGAACAAGATGATATTTGAGGTCCCTTCTAATCCGAAAGAATCTATGATTCTGTGATTCTACTGCCCATTTCCCCACTCTCTCTGCAAATTCTACTGATAAAAAAATAACCAGAAACACTTTCTACCGAATACTGCAAAAACTAGACACCATTCAAATTAATTTCCCTTGTCATTTGATCAGTGTTTTCCTTGAGGTAACAGGTTTCATAGAATTTCTTTTTGAAATACTGTTCAAAGCATCATATCACAGAGGTGTGTGAGATGTCCTCCACAGCATTTTATCTTTGCATGTGATAAGGTACATTTCTGACTGCTGCATCACATCCCTGTGTGGGGTATATTTTGTAGCATTTTATCATATCATTCAACATATGTATTTTAAGGTCATTTATGTAGACATTTCATCCAATACAAAGCATAGCCTTTTAGCAGCAGGCGAACTCTTCAGGAGAAATACTTCAGAGTGAAAGCTTGAGCACATGTGAAAGTACAGAAATACAGCAGAACACAAATGAGGAAGGACTCTGAGAACATCACTAACCCTTCTGCTGCTGACAGCATTTATTTCACACATTTGTCTACAGGAAAGATGAAGCACAATAAAGTTCCCTGACTGTTTTTCCAGCATAGAATCATAGAATCATTAAGGTTGGAAAAGACCTCCAAGACCCTGAAAGAGATGAGGTATGTCCTGGTAGGATTTTTAAGGGACCATTTAGGTAAGTGGCAGCAAAAGGAAGTTTTAGTCATCTCACCAATTTTCTAAAAAAAAAAAAGCCTTTTTTTTTGATCATACTGATCAGGGATTTGCTCAACCACCATAAGAAAGGTCTAGAAAGCTTTACTTTTCTCCTGCAAGTCCCAGCTGCCACAGCCCCAGAAGACCAAATTAACTCACGGTGCATAAAGCATCTTCTCGGCTCCATTCTGCCCAATTCCGAGTGAAAAACAAAAAAACAATAAACGTGGTACTTCAAAACTGATGGAGAAAAATGTTCATATTTTTATTCTTTTATTTTCTTTATAATCTTTCACCTCTGAAGCACAAAATCTCTAGGCAGCATCTGGGAACTCAGCTGAGGGAAGAACAAGTTTGCCTTCAGGAAGTCTGTCCATAGATGTCTGCTCTTCATCCCTGGGCACAGCCCAGGCCAGCATCACAAGCAGGTAAGCACTAGAAATCATACTCAGGTTCTTGAGTTTAACCTTTCTACTGCAGAAGGGTAAAAAGGAAGGAGAGCGAATTTTAACTGAGGCAAGCAGTGATACGAGAGAGGGGAATGGTTTTAAATTAAGAAATATAAGATTTAGATTAGATTTTAGGAAGAAAGCCTTTACCCAAAGGGTGAGGAGGCCTTGGTACAGGTTGGGCAGAGAAGCTGTGGCTGCTCCATCCCTGGAAGTGTCCAAGGCCAGGTTGGAGCAACCTGGGATAGTGGGAGGTGTCCCTCCCCACGGCAGGAGAATGGAATGAGATGATCTATAAGATCTTTTCAAATTCAAACCATCCTGTGATTTTATGATAAAGATAGAATGAGAGAGAGTAATTTGCATTAAATATTTGTACTTGTACTGAAATGTGATTTCTATAAATGCTTCAAATAAGGCATCTCATACAGGTAAATTTTCAAACAAAGAAGAGACTTTCCATAGAGTAAAAAATAATAAATCATAAAAATAATTATGAAATAGTTCATGAAACACTCAGGAAATGTCTTCTTAAATTTTGATGGAAATATACATAAAGATTAAAGAAAATATTCTAACCATAAATTTAATAAAATATAAGTTTAAGATCACAGAAATGTTCCTCATGAAATTATCTTGAAATACATCATGAATTATTTCACTGTATTGCATAGAATATTAATGAAATTTTATTCCTCAGACATTATAATTTTCATGAGGTTTCATAGAAATATTATGAAAATGTCAAACAAAACATAAAGACAATCACAGCCACCCAAAAAAAAAAAAAAGACATGAAAGTCACTTTTCCAGACATAAAAAATGTCCTTTAAGAGTACACTTCTTAAACTCATATATAAATTCTAGACTTAGATTTTCAAAGAGCTTCTGAAAACACTTCTCTTCAAAAGAAACTACGTTGTCATGGGATAAAAAGAAAAGTTGTCCCGTGGATTAACTACTGATTAATGAATAGGGGAAAGAGTAGGAAGTAATTACAGTTTTAACAATGAAGGGAAGTTGCCAACATAATCGCAAAGGATCTGTGCTAAAGCTTCTGTCTTTCAATGTGTTTGTTCACAGGTAATCTAGAAAAGATACAGCTGAGAAATGTTGCTGTTGAGTTCAACTCAGCCAAAGGAGTAAAGGGAGAGTTGACAGTAAAAATGACAGAAGGAGGTCACGGGTTTGAGTGAAAGGAAAATAAAAAATGAAAATAGATCTTGATAAATTAAAAACACTGTGGGAAATAAACTACCTCAAAGTATGCAAATTTGAGTAATTAATACCCAATGCAGATATCTTAGAATCATTTGATATAACTCTGAGAAAATATTAATATGCAGTAGTAAGCCAAAAAGCAAAACAATGCAGGGTTGTTGGGAAAGAAAATATCATTAAGCCACTGTGTAGTTTAGACTAGTCCCATATTGAATGCGGCCTCTCTTTATATCAAAAACCATGAAATAAAATTGAAAAAATTGTTAAAAAGAAAGAAACAAATAGCTAAATGCAGGCAGGCAGTGTCTGTGTAAGAGATCTATAATTTAACTTTTAGATTTGGAAATGGAGCAATGGAAAGTTCTACAGAGAGGGATCCTACAAATGTGGAATTTCCATTTTGGTCCATTAACTAAATTACATCCATCAAGTAAGACTTAAACTTAGCTGAAAATAAGCACAAACTTCTTTGCAAATTGCTACTTAGGAATTTCCCTGCTCCTCTGCATCAGTGACCCTCATCACTGATTCTCTTCATTAAGCCCATTTTTGAAGTTGTTAAACTGCTGTTATCAGTGAAAATTTCTACATCCCTTACACGGTCAATTTGTTGTTGTTTTAGTTTTACCTGGAGAAAAAAACCCCAGATTTTAAGTATTTTACAAGCTATAGATCCAACATCTGGTCTTTATGGAGCGAGTTTGAAGAGCTGTAACTTCTGCCCTCCACAGCACTCACACAATGTTAGAAAAAAACGGATCACCTTGCAAAAAATCTCTGCACACCACTGCTTAGAGTTCTCTGAACCTGGAGAAGACAAAGGGAAGCTCAGCTCAGCTGATGCAAAACGAGGCTTAAGGCTACAATTATTTAAACAGTGATGCCCACTGGCCATGCCTTCAGCTACTGAACAGAGCTGCTCCCCTTCCCTGCAGCGAGTAGACTTGTAAAGGACTGGTATTTTAGGTACAAAATTGTGTTTTTCATTCCAAATCCAGTCGCAGTTCTATAACTGATGAAGAAGTGAGTATGTTTGGAAACACTGCAAATACAGTAGAATGTTTACTCGTTATTAGAAACAAACCTGAAAGCAATGTTTTAATCTTTTAGATTATTCTCCTATGAACTGGGCTCTTTTTTTTTTTTGGTAGATTTTCGTTCTTTAATCATCTTTGAGGAACTTCTCTGGACTCACTCCAGTATGTCCATGTCTCTGTTGTGTTGGGAAGCACAGCACTGGACTCAGCAATCCAGGTGTACCTCACCAGTGCTGAGTAGAGGGGAAGAATTCCCTCTAATATCCCATCACATGCTGAGAAAGCTCTGTCCAAGGTGAATGTATCCAATTTTTAAAAGGTTCTGTGCTATTTATCAGGATTCTTATGAATATACAATTTACAAATAGTTCTGGATCATTATCTAGGTGCACATCAACAACAAAAAGCACTGTTTTCTTCAAAAGAGAGGTTCCTTTCAAATGTCTACACTGCCAAGAAACAGATCAGCACATAGATGTGAAGATTTATTCTCAAGTGTTTTCTTAGTAGAGTCAGAGTCAACATGGTAACATTTGATTTACAAACTTGAATCAAAATGAGTGCTGATGTACAGAAACAAAAGGCTGGAAATTTCATGTCATCTGTACTCATTTTGCATTCTGGTACCACACAGGATTCTCATTGTGGAATATATAAACTCTTAATGTATGTAAAATATCTCCAATGATAAAGTCCATAAATTTTCTTAACTGTGATGACTTTTATAATTACCTTCAGTGACTCAATGGTTATTGTGAGACAAAGGGCAAGTAATTCTAAATCTTCACAAAATTTAAAGATAAAGAAGGTAAATGTGGTGTCATGATCATCTAGACTGACCTTTCTGTGTTGACTGAGTCATTTCTCCCAGTGAGAGAATCCTGTAATGATTTCAGAAATTCAAGGTTAAATGAGAACATCTATAGAAAGGTACTCTATACAATGAAAATGACCTCAAAAGCCTGGATTCTCATTTAATCTGTCAAAAAGGCATCTAGTATAAACCACTCAAATATGAGTGGTTACAGCCAGTGAAATTCAGCTGTTTGAAAACAACTGTCTAGGATAGATGGAGCAAATCATCTCAGAAGTATATATTTTTCTAGATAATGAAATTCCAGGAGTCTAAAATTAGGGGAGGTGCATCCCTGAAAAATGCATTTTTAAAAATGGATTTAAAAAATTAATTTTTAGGTTTTTTCCTGTGTATTAATGGCAAGGTAATTGATTATCCCCCTCCACTGACTGAAAGAGGATAATGAATTTCTGAATGTATTGGTTCCTAAGATAGGCTGGATGGAAAGGTTCTTCAGGATATCTTGTTCAAAACCAACCCACAATCATTTGCAGACTGTTGCACTCCAAACATCAACCAGCAGATGATTCCACATCTGTGTGAGGGAAAATATTCGATGTATGATGTCAAAAATCAGTAAGCTAGGAGCTCTCTAACAAATGTGTGCAGCCATCTGAGCAATAAAGCAATAAAGCAACAAGTAAAGGAGCATCCGTAGAACAGTTGGGATTTGCTCAAACAACTATGAAAAAGGAAGAGTGGGATGGCAGGAAAGGAACTCCAACATCTGCAACCACTCTGGCACAGGCTGGCTGTCAGGAGAAAGAGATCATGTGACAGAAATCTTTTGAATTACCATAAAATTTATATATATTTATATATGATTTGACCAGATTCCATGGTTCTTTCGCTGAGTATATGTTGTACTTAAGTGAGCCTTCAAGATGAATGCATAATATGAGATTTCTTAAAATTTCAGAGTTGTAAAGTAGTGGAGCAGCAGATATAGGGAAATGCGCAGAGGTGCTTTAATAAACACCAAATTGTACCTGGGGGAATTTCTTCTGTTTGTACTTCAGGCTTTAGTCCATGGGATTCTTTCTATTTTTTTTTTTAATTAATTTTTTTTTAAATTTTTTTTAATGACTGAAAGTTGAATAACAATAAAAATATTGAGGAAGCTTAAAGTGAAAAGTGGGGTTTGTGTATAATCATTCCACTGAACACCTGTGACCTGTAGGTTTAACTGGGTTACAGCTGGTGCTGAGTCCTTGTTTGGAGAGAGGGAGAAATGTGTGTGAGGAGGTGTTTATTGACTTATTTGCTGCGTCTTTACAGTGCAGTGCATTGACTGTTTCTACCCATGCCATCTCTTCCCATCTTTCACTTTCATCTTTCCAGCCTGGACAGCAGAATAACCGTAATTTAACTTGAATAAAGATCCTCCAAGCTTTGCAAAATAACAAGTTTAATAATGACACTCATTTGTAGTTTGGAAATTAAAGTTGTTTGGGTGACTCTAATGGGACAAGAACAGGAGTTGAATTGTTAATTTTCCATAGACACTTTAGGTTGCAGCCTTCAATCACAGTAAATAAGATAAAGAGTAACATGTGTTGGTAACCCCAGGGACTGGGCAGCACCTGTGTGAATCAGGTCATAAAAGCAGCATGTAAAAGGAAATGAGCACCATTTCAAGGCGTGTCTGGCACTGCCCACTTCCAGAGCCATGGGTTGAGTGCACACACAGGATGGTCTGCCCGGAATGGGGGTAAACAAAAAGTGCCCTGTTTGCAAAGTGGTGCTTGGAGAAGGGGGTGTGGTGCTGTTTTGGGGTTGAAGAACAACCAGCCTGACTCATCAATCCCAAAGTTAAACATCCCAAGGAAGAACCAAGTACCTGATAAAGTACCTGATAAAGGCCCCAACAAGTGATACTACTGGTAACTTATCTGAAGATGCTGAGCTGACACAACTGACCTGGAGACTTATGACTGACACTCAATCACTTTAAACTACAAAAGTCCAGTCCCGATTTTTAGTGGCAGGGTGTTCTAACACATTCTTTCTTGGAATGTGTGTGGACATTCTTTCCTTTATGCCCCTCAAGGTCATTCCTATAGGCTGAGTGAAAGAGATTTGGCTTGGGTGAGTAACATCAATCCTTTTTTTTTTTTTTTTTACTGTATTTAATATAATTCCTTTAATTAAAAATAGTGTACTATACTAGTAGTTATAGCTTTCTATGCTGTGTAGCAAATAATTCTGATTAAGATATTTTACTCTAATAATTATCAATTTAAATAAATTATTTATTTCTTTTTATAAATATGTTTGGTTTGCCATCCCTGATACCATGGGACAAAGTCATACAATGGTTCAATTACACCTATGTGATCCCTTAGCCATAAACCATTGAGCAAATCTGCAGCAAATCCAGCTGCACCTTGACTCCTCTCTGAGAAGGAGTTTAGAAAGCAAAGGGGTAGGTTTTGTGACCAGAAGATTTCTCTAACAAATTTTGTCTGAAGCTCCCATTGTGCCTGTGATAGTGCAGCCCTATTACACTTCTCATCTTCAAACTCTTTGGTCAACTAATGATTTCTCAGTACATGGAAATGGGTTTTGTGTGGTTTTGTATGCACAGCTCTCCATATCTGTAACAGATGATGGTCCTGAAGGAGTGCAATCCAAAATCAGATGAATTTATTAATGTGGTTCTGAAACTGGTAACATACCTATTCTTACTTTACTTAAATTTAATTTACTTAAATTTAAGTATTTGTCTATATAATCTTAGCACTATTTGTGTGCAAAAATCAGTGCTACACACAATGTCAGCTTAAATAATCATCATGGACCTTCCTGATCTGAATGAAATACTAAAAAAGGTGCCTGCTAGAGCCTTTCAGTACATTATCCATATTAAAAAGTTAAGGCAATTGATAAAGTCAGTAAAAAAGGACCATCCTGAGGGGATGATAAGGGTGCACCTTATTGTAGCCATACATCATAGCTTTCAAAAGCCAAACCATCTTGTTCCTTTGCCAAAAATCTGAGGAATAAGAGCTACTGGATTGCAGCAGAGATGCACAAATTGCCTCACCATTTAACTCCTTGTATTCATAACCACGAGAGATTTCATCATGAGCTGATTGCCAATTATCCTATGATACAGAGAGAAGGATTTTCTGGAATAGGCAGACCCTGTGAGACATTTAGGGAGAAAGCTGACGTGCAGTCTGCTGTAGTTTCAGTTTCTAAAATCGTCTGAGGTCTGAGCCATTGTATGCAGAACATTCTACAGCACAGTGTCTTTCAAGTCGAAGAACATTGTCACAATCTGCCAGTTTTGAAATGAAAAATAGAACGCTCCTCTGGCAACTAGATGAACATCTAACATAGATGGAATTTCAATACAGGCAGGAGGAGATAATACTTATTCCTATTTTTGTTCAGAAATAGATTAAATCCTCACTTTGTCTTTGATTGCTCCCTCTGATTTGCTGTGCTTTTTCAACTTTCTCTAAAATTTTAACTGCCATTCAGTTCAGTTTCCACCATGTACTGAGATGAAATAGACATAGAACATGTTCTGATTATATTCTTGAGCTTAATCATCATGAGTTAAAATTGTCCATTTACAGACTTACAAACCATTTAATCAGGAGCTCGATCTTGATATATCTTGAATCAGCCAGTACAAAGGCAGTTGGCTGTGTCCTAAACCATGTATGCTCATGAAAATCCATCCAAATGAAAATCTAGCACCTTAGAGTCTGCCTTCAGAGTCAATGGATCACACATCCTTTCTCAAGGCTGAAGGGGACAAAATAGTAAGGAGGTATTTTTAAATCTTAAAACTGAAAATGACTTTGAGACATTTTCATTGAGCACAGTGCACTCTGTACCTTTGTACATGATGACTGCTTAGCTGAGTCTTCCTTCTCATGGAGGGCATCCCATGAACAAATAAAAATCACATTCAGATTATTGAACAGAATGACAAAGTTTCTATTTATTTTATCAGGACGAAGAAAGCAAAAGAGTAACTTTGCATTTGGAGATGTATATGAATAGTAAGGCAGCTTAGAGAAAGAAATTAGACTTCACTTCAGGCAACTAATTTAAGCCAGGTGAATATGACCCTTGTCAGAGCATCTCATGCCTTTTTAATAAAGGGTACCAGTTTCATTTACATGCACAGCTCTGGCTTTAAGTGAACTCATGATAAAAGCATCCTGGTATGCTCTGCCCTTCTTACAAGATGCAGGACACATTCATGACATTTCTTCACACTCAAAGGAATTGAATTGAACTTTATCCCAATGGAAAGGGATTTAGATATTACTGAAGTAGATTAGTGCAAAGCAGGGACTATTTGAAGGAAAAACCACATCATTTACAAAGAAAATAACAGATAGTGACATTAATTGCTACGCTCTCTTCTGCCTATTAAAAGTTGAATGAGGCAGCTTGACAGATGATTTAATAATGATACACATGGGATTTTTTGGTGGCGGTTTTATTTCTAACATAATCAGGATCTGGTTGGCCTCATTTGGTTTGAACCTTCACACTGTGCAAAGTGTCCCCAGTCAGACAACTAGACCCACTATAACACTTTAACCATAACATTCTATCAGCTGCCAACCCAAGGGTTCAGAAGAACATAAAAATTAGTGTTACCAGTGATGTAATAGTCAGCCCAGTCACATAAAGGCAAAATAGTTCCCACTTCCTGCAGCTGGAGCAGGAGACACATTTTGCTGTGGCAACTACAATAAAAAGTTTATTGGTACCTTGACAGTGTGCTGACATAAAGTCAAACACCCACATAAGCATCCTCTTGTATATTCATGCTCTTCATCCTTCTGCTCTCCCAGTTCTTTTCTCTTGTCCTGTACTTTGAACACAAGGCCTTTACAGATAGTAAATTGAGTATGATGGGAAAGGATTGTATTTAATAACCCAGGGGATCTTTCTCAATCTTATGTTCCTTCTTTGGTGGTGCACAGGGCAGTTTTCAGCTTTGTTTCATGGAGCTTCTGAGAAACAACAAATTTCAGTATTAACATGTCCATAAGGAGATTTTTCCTCTGCCAAGTCATCTACAGCATGAAAAAGCCAGATGCCAAGGAGTGGGGGCACGTGCAGGGTAACATGCACAGGGTTTCTGTGCCCAGGGACTTAACCAAAATCCCCTTGTGGTCAACTGTAGTCAGCAGAACTTGAGATAGTAACATTAACTTTAAAATAGCAAGAGCTTCCACTGAAGGGAATGAAGCTCCCATCAGCCTAATGCACAGTTTGCCTCATTCTTTATCAGAAGCCATTAGAAAGATTTCAATGAAAAATTTGTATTTAAAATACCATGAAACCCTTAAAGGAAAAAAACAAACCAAAAAACCCCCACAAACAAAACAAAACAAAAAAAAACAACAAAAAATCAACACAGAGGACAAACACATAGGAAGAATGTATTTAAAATAACAAACCCAAAGGATTTTCTGTATGGCATCCAACTAAATTATTTAGATGATAAAAGAGTTCTGACACTGACAGTGTTCCTATGAAGCTGTTTTGATGTTAAAATATGGCAACACAAATGTTGTTTATCAGGAAGAGTTTTTGAGTAATGATATGAGGAGGTGTTTGCTACACATTTTATTTCCTGTCTAAAATGTTTTTTAAAGATATGGTTTTTAAATGTAATGTGTTCTGGGGGAGTGAAGCAAAACAATTACTTTGAAACTGAGTTTGTAAAATATTCATATTGGTTCACAATTCCCTCCCTAATTTTATGTTACAAAATCCCACAAGATCACAGAATGGATCAGGTTGGAAGGGACCACAGTGGGTCACAGGGTCCAACCTCCCTGCTTGGGCAGGGTCATCCTAAATCAGAATGTTATCCTTGTGTAAATCAGTCTTTCACAACTGGAGATCTCATGCTCCAGAAACATGGAGCTTAAAATGATCCAATAATCAAATTAATAATTTTGAGGCTTATCCATTTGCTTGTGCTTGTTTTCTCAAAACAAGACATGACCTCCACACAGGAAGGATTACACATCAAGAATTACTTTAGGCAACAGTTCATTTAACTAGAAATCAAGTAAACAAACCAAAACAGCACAAAAGAAAGTTTGGATTAGGAGAGGGACCTCGATGTTTTCCACCAGGTATCCAACTTCTTGTCTGCACAACCTCAGCAGTCACAGAAGACCCTCTTTCTGGGTCTTTTACAGCTCTGTTCTCTTAACTTAAATATGAGGATCTAAATAACAAATATTGAAGAAATTTATCTAAAAGTTGAGCAGGGGTGACCAACGTAAAGGAAAATAACTTTATCAGAGCTCCTGACATGATGAGAGCCCTCCTGCATGATGTGCCCTCAGTGCAGAAGCTTCAAAAACAGGCACAATAAAATTGTTCTTGGATAAAAAACTATAGTGTTCAAAATTTAGACTGCCCAGGTTTTCTTCCTGCAGTGTTTTTGACCTTAGGGAAGTTATCTGGACAGAGAATATTTTACCTGCAGGTCATTCCTATGCACATGATCCTACATGACACTGAACTAATGAAAAATGCAAATTTGCCTCAGCTCTACCACATAGACAGAATTCACTAAGAGAAAAATAATGTGTATTCAGTTTTGATGTCTTATCCCCAGCAAGTTCACAATGCAATTCCTCAGACAAATTGTGCTCTGCTTCCCTCAGAGCAATATATCCCAGCAGGAAATATCAATGTATTTCTGTCCACTTGTCCCTCAGTTTCATCTTCCCAGTGCCAGTTCCTCATATTCCTTTGTGTCTGAGCCATTCCTCAGTTAAACCTCCACGTGGAGGGAGAAATCCAGGTACCTCTGTTCTCCTACAGCTCTTCTGGCATCTCCCCAGCCAGTCCCATGCAGATTTCTTGTCCACAGAGATGCTCAAAATGGCACCAGATCCAAAGATTTAGGCCCTTGTGCCACTCTCTGAATCTCCTTCTCTGCAGTGGCTCATGTGTGTCCCAACAATGAAAGAGGAAACCCTGGCAAGGTTCAGCTCAGGGTGATCTTGAACGAGATCTACAAGGTTCTGTAGAAAAAATGTCTGGGTAGTTATCCACTGTTCAGACACTGAACTGTGTGTTCAAGAAAAATCTGATGACAAAAACATCAAGTCCAACACTTAATCACTACATTGAGCTATTTGTGAGTTAACTACACATAACATTGCTGGGAACATGGATTCCATTTGAACTGCCTTCAGTGCTCGCTGGATTTCTGCACTAATAACATTTGGTCTAATTTGTTCTCTTACCACCTGTAGTGTATTAATTTAATTTTGGTCCCATCCCAGCATCCATCTGCTCATAAACATCAGTTACAACAGCCTGAAGGCTCCCGTGTAGTGTGCCAAGCTCAGGTGTATACATGAGTGTCTTACAGTAGATGTAAAATCACTGATGGAGAATATTTGTCTGTGCTGGGATGAGATGGCCCCAGTTTCACTCTCTGAATGAATAAAATCTTGCAAGGAGAAAGCATGTGATTAAGTGACATATATAATCACACAAAAGGTTCTGTTGATCCAAAAAGATAAACTATTGCCTAATACCAAAAACCTTACTGAGAATGTGCAAAAAGGACTGATTTGCACAAAAAGGCTTATGCTGAATTACAATGTAAATGTAAAAGTCAGCTTCTTGTTTTGAAATGAGAGTTAAATGAAATATACAAGAAGTGCTTTAAGGTCTCTCTATTTCTATGAGAGATTCTCTCATGGATAAATTCTAGAGTTTGCATTTTTTATTCTGTTAGACACTGGACAACAAAAACAGAAAAGCAAAACACAGAAAGAAAGGTCCCCGATATTAATAGAAAAAAGTGAGAGACAAGCTCTGAAATTTAATTTACGTTCTGCAACAGACAAGATAAAAGCAAAGCTATGAAAAAAACCCTAGGGATGGAAATTCAGAGATTGAAAATTACCCTGAAAAAAACCTGCTCTTTTTATTTGGTAGTAAATCCCTACCAAGCAGGAGCTTTAACTTCCTGCTAGACACATCAGAAAATGTCTAAATTCAGAGCTATAAGTAGACTACTATATCAGTATGCACAGAATATTTGGTTTTATGTGTTTCTTATGTAAATGTGTTTCCGACTTTATAAACAAAACTGTAATCTTCCCCATTTTTTCAATAAAACCCATTTACTTTGTGCTTTAAGCTTACACAATGTTTAAAGTGGAGTCAAGTGCATTTCACACTCACAGCACTTCTGCGAAAGCAAAGATTTCAAACAAGCAGCATACAGAGAAAATCACTCACCAGCTTACCTTCATATCTTAACAACAGAGGTATTTTCTCATTAAAGTGAAAGAATCTGTTTACAAGCATGAAAAGAAAGACAGAGATGCTGCCAGGTAAGATCTATGTCATTTTGGCAAAGGGCAAACCCAGAATGCCTGGATATGCCTGTAATGTCTCATTGAAGTTACTCAGGGGAGAATGAAGTAGAAATGCAAAGGACTCATCTTGGGCACGAAAAGTGCCATCAGTGTTTGAATATTAAGTGCATTGTCACTTCTTGATACACAGGGACTGAGTTTTCACAGACATCTGAAAGCTTAGACCATTGTGTTCTAAATTTTGAGTTCCAAGCATCCTTACCCTTCTGAAAGCTGTGCACATTTCAGAATCAATTTCCCAAATGATAACACTGGTTTATGACTCCGTTTAATAGGTTTAAATTAGAGTTATCCATGTTTAATGTGTCGGTTTCAACTGATAGGAATTCAGTGCTGTCAATTCCAGCATTACAATTCTCTCAGATCTCCCTGCAAGAAGCACTGAATGTCTGTTTAACGTGTATCATTTCTTCCTCTTCAGCAAAGCTAAACACATACACTCTTCCCTTCACACAATTAAGGTATCTAAATGTGGGAAAGATTAGGCTCTGTTAGTTTTGTACATTCAGAAGAGAAGGCCTCCTGCATTTGTTTGTTTATTTAAAGAAGCACTCTGCATTCAAAGGAAAGGATTGTGAAATCCCAGGAAGATATAAGAGGATTTGTGTCTCAGCTTTAGAAGCTGACCCCATCATCTCCATTGAATTACAGAAAGTTTCCAGACTTAGCATGTGGAAACAATGAAATTGCAAACTCTGAATGTATAATAAGCTGTTCCCCTTCAAGGTTCTCTTTGTGACCCTGGATGTTGTTTGGATCTTTTGACAGATGGTTTCCTGTGATAGATGACTTGATCTCACCCAGCCTCATTTGACAAAATGCATTTAATCTGATCAGTATTTCTCTTCTATAAGGGGTTTGGTTAGCTCAGTAGGTGGCATCCCACAGAAATCAACATGAATTCTCAGGCTGACACAATATTGTGTGTAGGGCCACAGCCTTCTTAGGAGAAACCTGTTCCTCACTGATTTCAATCATCTCTCTTCTCATATCTCTCAAGCCCCTGGAGCACAGGGCAGGAATTGAGGGAATGAAGTTACAGAACAGAATATTTTGATTGGAGAGGACCTACACTGACCATGTGGTCCCACTGCCGGAACAATTCAGGGCTGATCAAAGTTAAATTATGTCTAAACTATCTAAAATTTGAGGAAATGTTGATATGTTAAAGCATATTGTTATTATCCAAATGTCTCAGACACTGATGGGTTTGGGGCATTGACCACAAAGTTGGTGGTGGGATCAAACTCGGTGTCCTTTTGGCCCAGGGTCACACAACCTGGCCTCTCATCTAATGGGGATTTCAATAATTTACTTCTAATATACACCAGAGCACAAGATGCACAAATTATTGAATATTAAGGACATTTCAAGGCTAAAATAAATCCTCTTTTTCAACTCCTGGAACTTTCAATTTTTTGTGCTGTAATTATATTAGCATTTCATTCCTGAATTCAGTCCAAAAAGATACAATTTTGGTCAATCTCAGATTGCAAGGCTTTGTTAGGATACATAGTTATGCTTCCTATTGATCACTTAACTAATGGTCAGTGTATCTTTCCACAATTTTATTTTTCCTAACATCAAAATCCTGAGTGTATATTAAACAAGTATTATACATTACTCCTTGATTGAAGATGCAGGACATACAGATCTCAGTGTCTGAACAATGTAGTCAAATGATTTTCAAATTACCAATGCTCTTGAGAGCAAAAATTAAAAAGCTTATAAGGTTCCAATTAAAAAAATACCAAACCTTCTGAAAAATTAAATTTCTTGATCGATGTTTTCTGAAGTTATTCACTAAAAAATTAAGCATCTAACACTGGTTCCTTTGGAGAAAACTGTTATTATCTGGTGCTCACTGCTGTTGTACTTTCAGATTCCCACAGGAATCTCACTGAAAGCAGAATTAAAGCACTTGGTGGGTCTGTGCCACAGATTCAATACAAACTGAATTATTTGAGCCCAACAGAAGTGGTAGGAGCCAGGCTGCATTCCATGCCACTCAGAGCTGAGTGCTGCATTAACTCTGGGAAGTGCAGTGACAGGATACTGCACTCTGCAAGGAGAGATCATGACAGAAAAGAGTACATTGAACTTCCAAGATTATTTCTGAAAATGGTCAGGAATGCACTTATGAAGCAAATTTTCAGGGTCAAGAGGAAAGAATAAATAGTTTTTCCCCCCCTCACATTTCTTATTGTCTGATGTTCTGCCATTCAGAAAAACACGTGATTTTTCTTCCTGTAGTAAAGCTGGTAATGTTATCAACAAATCCTCATTTGGATTTTCTTTTGTTTCTTTTATTGTTTGCATCTCCAACAGGAAAACCCAGAGTAATCACATATAGAAGACACAAAACATCTGGGCAAACAACACATATCCACTTTCTTTCTAGCTGGCCTCTTACATATCCTATTCCTTATCCTATATGACTTTGGTTTTTCACTCTACTTCCCCCAAAAAGACTCAGTTCTACATTAAACTTGGTAACTTACACTTGAAGCAGGACATTGCAATATGAAAATTATTTTTTCTGCAGGGCTGGACAATTATTTTTATTATTATACTAATTCTCATCAGCAGTCCCGTGATAACTGAGAAATGGCATCTGGTAGGAAAAGAACTCTGGTGTACAATATAAATTATTTATGTGTGTCCCCCTTAAAATTCCCTGGCACACAGCCAGGAAGGTTAAGGTCACTAAAACGTCATGCTTTGAGATGATATGTCATTGTAGCCCTTTGCTAGCTCTGCAATGAATGCTTTAATTAAAGAGCAACATCAGGCAGGCCAACATCTGGATCACATTTAACTGTAATTCCTAATTCTCACAATTTGGTATCTGCAGTTCTGAGACAATTGAAACACCCCCAGCAAATTCTCTCTTGCTATTCAGTATTCTGCAAATACATTATAAATAGAATTGAAAGTTTTAAGGTAAAGTGTTATATAAAAAGCAAGAGAACAGTTCAGATTATACAGATAAGAATGTACTTTAAAAAAGGAAAATGCCAGATTTATTCAAATAAATCATGAAATAGCAAAGTAGAACATGGCCTCATAAAGACCTTCTTCAGTGACATCTTGCAGTCATTTTTCTGCTAAAATGCAGACAGATATTTAATGTAGAAAAGACAACACAGGCTCCAGAATCTGAGGGAAATCTGTTCTGATGCTTTAACTGTAAACATTTCGGATTCATGTTTGCCTCCTTTTACATGTTTCAAAATTGTGTGGGACAATAGGATAGATGAAACATCCTTGATTTATCTCAATAAATTCGCCATCATAATGCTATTAATAATAATTGAGGTAAGGATGTCTTCTGATACTTACTCATAACTGATAGAACTGTATTGTTTTGCATCAACTTTTCATAAATAATATCAAGAATTTTGAGGGAAAACCTGGAGCAGATTTTTGGTGAATTATTAAGTCAGATATACATTAAAAAATGTAAAAGTCTCAACAACAATGAACACCATATTCTTAGATTATTTTATATAAAGCACAGTGAACTGTATGTTTCAATATATGACAGAGAATGGTCACTTTGGGAAGAAAACAGTGAGAATTTCTCAGTGAAATTTGACTTTCATACCATTGCCTGTGCTTTTGTACAGCTTTTTTGGGTTTCATCTGGGAAAGATGCATGTGTATGTCTATTATATCATGGTGAATCACAGGAGAACTTATTTACATATCATGCAATGAACCAAAATGCAACTTGTTCAGGAGACTGAGTGTCTTTGGGCTTTTTAGTGGCCTTAAGCAGTCAGAATATGTCAGTATGTTCTGACCTGTTGTGACAGGTGTCTGATTACTTCCAAATTAATGGTATGGAATGAAAATATTATCATGAACTTGATACATGGAACTAGATCCCGGATGGATCTTGTTAATCACCACCACCATTACCCAAATTTTATCCCTTATGCAGAAGATGACACTTCCAGCAGCATTTTTGGGCTGCACCCTATAGTAGAGAATATGATTCAGTAAACTGACGTTGATTCAATTCTTAAAACTACATGAAAGCCCAATTCAAAAATGGGAAAGAATACCACAGAAACATTTAGTTCTACCACAATAATCATGTGATTGTGGTCTGACCCCTCTCACCTGCCTTCTGTATCAGGAAAAAGCCAATGTTTCCTTTTGCACAGATTTTATTAATCTGTGAATTAATCTGTAAATCTGTGATTTTATTAATCTGTGAAATTGTTATTTTAAAAATTATTTTTAGTTTAGGGTATGGGAAGGGAGAAGAAACTGAGTCAACAGAAAATTTCAACACATTTAATGACATTTTTTAACATTTTATTCTTATTGTGAGATGGCATGTCTTTCAGAAATGTGCAGAACCTGATTAAAAATACCCAAACAACAAACAGTAACCTGATGACCTGAAGAAAATTGTGGAGTGAGAAAACTATCCCACCAGAATTATCTTGAACTCCTTGTTGGCAGAAATAACTCATGTGTCATGTTATTGATGGCAGCTCCTAACTCTTTGGGAAGACCTTCACAGAATAAACTGAACTGGTTTTGTTGATAGGACTTGTTATTTCCTAACAGACTAAAAAAGGACTTTATTCTCCAGAATTGTCACTTTGAAAGCCTTCTCCAGTACAAAGACAGCACTTGATGTTTTAAGGCTAAGGGCAGGGGTAGGAGGTCTGAGGGAAATTGTTTTATTTGACAGTTTTACTTTTGCATAAGTTTTCCAATCTCTTCTTCCAAAGCACTGTGCCACTCACTACTTGCAGATATCTGAAAGGAAAAGGCTTTGGCAATTTTAGTAAACCACAACAAAACTGCTAAAAAATCACAGTTATTACTACTGGAAAAAAACAAGAAGGCTGTGCTTGCTCTTGCTCCACAGGCTTCCTTTACAGATATGAAAACTCTTATTATTAAAACTTTTATTTTTAAAAAGTGAAAGGGATAGAATAACAGGAAAATTAAGTTACAATATTTCAAATCAAAATCAACTAATTGTATGATTTACACCAACATGGCATAAAAGTATTTTTACTAAAGTTATGAGAAGAAATTCGGGTCCTTAGAAGTCCCTTTTTTTTAACCAGGTAAATGCAGGAATGTAATGCAATGTACTACATCCTGTCAGTTCAAATTTGCATGCTTTAAAAAAAGCAAAAACAAGTTTGAATTTATGTCCTACATTCAACAGACCACCTTGAAGTCTCTGGAGCCTGTCAATTGAACCCTTCAGAAATTTAAGCTTTCTCTGGCATATCTGAAGAAGAATCAAGAAGGCTTGTTATTAATGTGGGTTAAAAGGATGTTCAAAGGGATGCAAGTGAGAAAAAAATGGTTTATCTCTTTAAATGTGTCAAAAACAATCTGAAAGTTCTTTTCCCTGCCCTATCACTTCTTGTTTTTCTGCCATGTTACCTCAGAGAGCTCAGGAAAACTGGTCAATTAGTGAAAGAAATCATATCAGAAAGGTAAAGTGTGAGGAGATGAGAAGGGAAGACTTTCCTGTTACATTATACAGCTGTGGGCTGTGGGATTTCTTGCTCTGTGTTTAACTCAGAATGAGAAAAATAATCACAACGAGAAGACAAGATGAAATAAAAAACAATGTGGAGAAAAGGAGGCTCAGAGGGGACCTTCTCACCACAACTCCCTGACAGGAGGGTGGAGACAAGTTGGGGTCACACTCTGCTCCCAGGGAACAAGTGACAGGATGAGAGGAAATGGCCTCGGGTTCCACCAGAGGAACTTTAGCTTGGATATTATGGAAAATTCTTCACCAGAATGGTTGTCCAGCCCTGGCACAGGCTGCCTATGGAAGTGGTGCATCCCCATCTCTGGAGGGGTTTAAAAGCCATGTGGATGTGGCACTTGGGGACACGGATTGGTGGTGGCCTTGGCAGTGCTGGGGAAGGGTTGGACTCCATGGTCTTAGAGGCTTTTTCCAACCTACATGGTTCTATAGTATATAGAGGTTTTTTCCAACCTACATGGTTCTATAGTATATAGAGGTTTTTTCCAACCTACATGGTTCTATAGTATATAGAGGTTTTTTCCAACCTACATGGTTCTATAGTATATAGAGGTTTTTTCCAACCTACATGCTTCTATAGTATATAGAGGTTTTTTCCAACCTACATGGTTCTACAGTATAACCTCAGGTTTTGTGCTCCTACCATGTTGTGTGGATTTGGAATGACTATAAGAGGCAGGTTTAGAAACATGCCTGGTATTCTTCCTATATTGCAGTTTATGGAATTAGGTGGCAAATTCCTCTTACCCAGCTTCTTAATTATGTATTTGTTACTAATGTCTGGTAGATGTTTATCTCAGAAGTAGTTGCATTTTATATTAACATTAAAATCTCACTGAAAAATATCTCAGGAGACTTTGGGACAGAACAGGAGATATAAATGGAATATCTTATTAATATTCCATTAAGTTAATAATGTCTAACTGAATCACAGTTATATTTCCTGCCAGCTTTTAAATACAGATTATTTTATTTTGGTGTCTAAATTCCCATTGTGTAGAGCTGTGCTAGTTTCTATGAGTTATTTTTTTACAGTTTATCTTGTGTTCTTTTAAATGTGTTATAGATAAATTATTGAGCTGGAGGCAGAGGTATAAGAAACAGAAGAGTGTAAGGCAAAATAATGATTTTGACATTGTGTCTAAAGCATAACCACACATCTCAGTGAATACCAGACTCTATCTGAATACACATTTATGCACTGCTGAGTGCTTGTTTATTTGCTTTGACAATGGGTCCGGGGGAGTGTTCAATGAGCCTTAATTGCATTAATTTATGTAGAATGGAGGCCTTTTCTGGGATTACATTTCTCATCAGGTTCCAGCCAGATCTCTTTGCATCTCTTTGCAGATCACTTCACATTTGTATAGAATACGTGCTGCTTCATCAGATACTTCATCAGGTCTGAAGAGGCAAATAATAATAAGAATAATAAGAAAAATAATAAGAAAGGCTAATAAGAGATGATCAAATTGTTTTCACCTGTAAATAGGATAGAAATAACCATAGCTGTGGTAGAAACCTGGAGAAGATGAAGCAATTGATGTTACCTGGTTTTCTTGTGATTTTTTTTTCGTTATTGTCAGTGTTAATGTTAAATTCAGATACTTTCACTCTAGGTTTTCAGTGGGAAGTATTCCATTTTTTACAGAGGTACAGAAAAAATCCAATCATCCAGGGATTTCTTGGGGTGTCTATGGGCTCCATGACTTTGGTTTAGCTACCTATGTAAGTTTGTAGGCATTTCTTAGTGTTAAAATAGGAAGAATAGTAGACTTGGTATATTCCTTTTTGATCAACTCTACTAGTATTCTTGCTATTATCTCAGTGTTGCCCAGGAATTTTCCTGATATAAATAACTGATTGTACCAAAAAGATCAAAATTAAATCTGGATTAAGAAATCAAGTCTAGAGAAGAAACAGAAGAAATCACGATAAAATTTTATTGCATGAGATGACACTGAAATTAATACTGTTACTATTGTATAAATACAAAATTATATTTTAGTACATGAATATTATATAAATATATATTCTTATAACATAAAAGTATGAAAAACATTGCATAAAACAACACAATAAAAGAAATGTAAAGTCCTGCAGGAAGGGGAAAAGTAGGTATCAATTGCTTTTGAAAGAGAGAGATGGAGATTCGAGAATATGGTGAGCAGATAGACAAATTGGGAATGACACCAGAACAGAAGTATTTGAGGAAATAGCGGTTGTTCTTCTTCAAGTAGTTCATCAATTCTTTGCCATGGATGTTTTTATAGATCAGCAATGTATGTATAACCCACATGTGCTACCAGTTTTTTCTTTTTACTTCAGTCAACGATCTCCAGCTGGAAACCTTCAAGTTAAAAATACAGAGTATTGTGTAGTTATGAGTCACTGAAAGCAGTAAGAGCAGATTGAGCTTCCAAAGGAAACCCAGAAGTAACCTACAGATGGTAAGAGCTGTGCAGGCAGCAGGATCTCACTCCTGAGCAGCACTTCCTAGAGAAAGCACTTTGCTCTGGTATCTCTGCTAAGTTTCCAGGGAAACTAATGGCTAAACTGAGTATGTACAGACTGTTCTCTGAGGTGGAGACATTATTTTAATAGATTCACAGCTCCAGCTAAAATTTCCCAGAGGACAAGTGAGCCAGAAGAGAGGAGCTTAGATGCTTACGCTGGGATTTCAGTGGCTCATGTCAGTGTAATTACCAGCTTTGCCAGCTCACCTGTCTCACACTAGAATAATCTAAAGAATTTGATGTTACACTCTATTATCTGGGATGTCTAATGTAAGAGATCTTTATATATATATAAAGAGAGAGAGAAAAGTTATGCCTGAGCTTAAAAGGCACTTTAACACTGTAGAAGACAGAGGGAAGTGTTTAAGGACAACATTACTGCCACTTATTCTTTAGTTTTGTTGGCAAATAACATAAGCTCCAAAGGTCAATGTCTGTACAAAAAAATGAACACACATCCCTCTGTTCTTCTTGAAATTTTAAGTCTTATTTTCACAACTGATATTTAAAAGTGTTCATGAAGATCTTGAGCAGAATAATTTGTTGGTGTTGAAGAATGCATATATAATTTCCTACTCAATAGATTCTTTCCAGTCAGAATATTAGCCCTGAAGTCTCATTTTAAACTTTTCAAGTCTTTTGGTGTGATTATTTTATAGGAATTATGCCAATATACGTTAGAAAAAATAATGTAGGGAGTACTTGAACACAGTTCATCTCTCAATCATCCTTTCCAAGCTGGATACCTCAACCACTAGGCTACACTGGCATGATAATACTGTTTGCTTGATACCTTAAAGAAACTTCAATTATTCTGCACAAATGTAATTAATTCATTAAGGGAAATTGAAAGATATTTACCTCCTGACACACAGGAATAGTTATTTACTGTGATTGGAAGGAAGTTGAAGGTAGCTGGAATTATGGCATTTAAGTCCCTGGGCAGTCAAAAAATCATTAACTCCACATCCTGCACTTTGTCCCTGTCACTCCTGGCACCAGTGACAGGCACAACAATTCTCAGCTCGTGATTGTGAGAGGGATTAGGCATCTGGCAGATGCAAGAGATCAGTTTTAGCAAGAATAAGATGGTTTTGGAAACACTCCAAAGGAAATCTGAGACTCCTGGGGAACTTCTGCAGATCTTCAGCTTGGGAAACACACGGGAGAAATGTCACAGAGAGGTGTGCGTGTCTCAGTCTGGAGTTTATGCTTTGAATGCAAGAGTCAGACTTGACACTTTAATTTCCTTTATGGATTCAACCCTAAATAACTCCCTTTCATGATTAAGCTGTTCTGCTCACAGAAATCATGTTGCAAAACAGCAAATTTGACATCACACGCAGGTGGTAATCTACAGATGGGACTGTCCTTGTCAAAGAGGCTGAATACATTAATGAAAAAAAAAAAAAGAGAGAAAATGTTCACTTATAATGAAAAAGCTAATTTAGATTCTTGCCAGAAAGGCCATAACATATGACATGAAATTAATGCCAGCAGTGAAGTAACTTACAGTTGCTTTATGACTAATTTAGAATTAACACTGTCCTTCAGAATTTAAAAAAAAAAAAAAAGAAGAAGAAGAAAAAAAGTACATAAATAACTGCCTAAACCAAAATTTTCCCCTCTCTTTAGTTCTCCCACCCTTCAGTCCTGCATTTGGAATTTTTTGACATTTTGGTAAAATCTGAGTATTTTTGAGACTTGTGCTTTTTTCTTACACTCTCTTTTTTCTTGGCTGCAATTTACTCTAATTCCAGTATCACTGACCTTGAGTCTGTAAGCCAAAATGTAGATCAGATCAGCAACTCTGTGTTCAGAATAAATAAATTATTAAGATTAAGAAGAGACTCACAGTAACCAAACTAGAATGAGAACATAAATTGCCAAAGGACGCCCCATACTTGGCAACAGTCTTAATAAAAAAACTAATACATTAATCTTCTCAGAGTATAAAATTATCATCAGCAGCAATTGTCACTGCTAAAAAGCATTGCTCTGGAACTGTGAATTTAAACCAAAGTGACTGGAGTCTGGTTCAAATGCATGACAGAAAGAGAGAGAAGAGCTGGATATAATTTAATCACACTGTAAAGTCAATTTCTGTCTGCAGCAATATTTGCTGTTTACTGCAATTTCCACAGGCCTCTTACAGACTTTTCATTCTCAAATGGACACTTGCATAGGTTTTCTTCTGCAGAAAGTTTGTGAAATAAATGCTGAAAAGCAGTGTAGAAGCTCACAGGATAGCTAAATATAAGGATATACATATGCACAGCAAGTATGAGAATTTATGTTGCCATTCTAAAAATTATGCAGGGCAGCAAAGACTGTTGAATAGACACAGGAAAACTTTACCACAAGAGAAAGCAATAAAAGAACAAAATAGAGGTTTGGACTTATTACTTGCTAAATTTATGGTCCATGAAATGTATTGAGGGGTTCAAGCTGAATCTTCAGGTGATTTAAATTGGTAAAGTTCTAGGAAAAAGAAGAAATCTGTGCTAAATTCAACTTTCTCAGGATCTGCCTCACACACAGATGCCAAGTTCCCTTCTCCACATTGCTGCCACAGGTCACACACAGGGAGAAAAGCTGACTTTCCTGCAAAAATCAGATTATACAAGGAAGCTTATTTGAGTTGACATGATTTGATTTGGGTTAGAAGATTAATCCAGACTTCAACTGCCAGAGGCTTTTAGATAAATAGCACTTAGCCCACTTACAGTGAATGGATTTTTTTCAAAGAAGGAGTATTAATTGGAACAGCATGGAAGTGTAAGAAATCTGCAAAGACTTAGGATTCATGTGACAAGGGCTATGAAATACTCTGCCTTCAGGGATTATAGTATCGATGTTGGAAACGGGATGTGTGTTTCTATGATCTGCTTAGTAACTCTTCTTGTGGCTCATCTGATGGGGAAAAAAGTGTGGTATCTAAAAACACTGAGGAGAAAACAAAATAGTCTAGTCTGCTTCAAAAGGACTATGAAGACAAAAATCTTACAAATGCCAGTCCTGGCCTGAGGCTGAGTAAAACCTTAATCCAAGATACGACAAGCACTGTGACAAGTTAATATTTGGGTGCACTGCAGGGTGATATCAGTTTCATGTTGTCAGCAGTCAGATGTGCTCCTTCCACGTGTATTTCCTTCTGGTGTGTCCTCTCTGGGATGTTTTTGAGTTGGATATGTCATTACTTGTTAGAGCTGGTTGTTCCCTAGGTAGCAGTATTTTTGGCTAGGTTTCCTCTCACTTAAAACTAGCAGACCAAAAGGAGCATAATTTATTGTAATTTGGAGATGTTTCCATCCTTGGTTTGGAGGAGCAGAGCACAGGATTTTACTCCAAGAAAAATGAAAAAGTAAAACTTTAGTTTGGAGAAAGGTATCTCCAAGTATTGGTCACAAAAAATGATGAGAGGGCTGAAACATTTCTCCTATGAGGAAAGGCTGAGAGAGTTGGGCTCTTCAGTCTCAAGGAGAGAAACTCCAGGGAGATCTTATTGTGGCTTATCAAAACTTCGAGTGCTTGTGAGAAAGATGGAGAGAGAATTTTTTAACCATGGCCTGTGACGATTTAAAAAGGAGAAATCATGTGTAGAGTCAGATGAGATATAAGAGGGAAATGTTTATGATGAGGGTGGTGAAACACTGG
>WEIV01015237.1:3211-29913 GCA_013390005.1 Calyptomena viridis
TGTCAACACATCTTGGTAACAAGACTGGGTTTGTATTTATTTTCCAACATTAACAATGCTGGTTTGGGGATTACTTATGAAAAATTGTGCATATTTCAATTCCTAAATGCCCAGTATTTCCTCCCCAATTGAGCCGAGTTTAATCTTCACTTACTGTTTTTAGACTGGGAAAAAAAAAAAAAATCAGGAAATGTCAAGAGTAAGAGGGCTTAAAATACCACAAAGTGATCTCTAATGATAGTACGGAAAAACCCTTGGATAAATTTGAAGTCTAGAGGTCTGCAGTGTTATCAACTCATGCGTTATCATCATCAATTTATGGTTTTGTTAAAGAACCAGTTACAGAAGCAACTGTGATTTCAAGTACAAAAATAAGGTTTGAGGCCTTTACATACAGTAGAATCCTAAATATAACTAAAGACACAAATAAAAAGAATGCCAAAAGTTTTCAACATTTTAAATACATATTAGGTTCTACTGCCTTTCATTAAAACAGCACAAAACCTCGAAAGGGTTAAAAAACCTCAAAAAATGCAGACTGCTTTAATTTAAAAAAAAAAATTGTATGCATGAAATCCACCTTATTTTAAAACACTGTAGTTTTTTCTTTCAACAAGTCATCATATGGACTGTATCTTTATGGGCTTTGTCTGCTCATGGTTGCTTAGACAGTGTCCTGTTGAGATGATTTTTCATAGCAAAATTTAAAAGCAATCAAATAGCAGTCTTGGTCTTCTGATTAGCTCACAATACCAGCATTATTTTTATTTTAATGTGAACAGCTAATTTTAACAACAGTCTCTTCCCCCGTCTTTCTTCTTCAGGGTCTATACATTCTTTGCATGCATACACCTGTCTTCACAACTGCTTGTTCTCTCATTTCCTGCACTATTAGTATATTAGACCAAGTCTAAGAGCAACACTCCAGCTACTTGCCACAACTGCAACCTGGAATCTGCCTGGAGAAAACCTGCTAATATAAGGCTGCTTCTGGGGTTTTTTTTAATTATTTCAATTCAGATCTTAAATCAGCATTTAAAAAGACAGTAAGGCTGCCAAGTACTGAAGGTAGCAAACAACTCAGATTTTTCTGAAAGCATCTTGTGGCAGCTGCAAGTTTGTGTTAAATTTACTTAGAACAGTAATTGCCTTTGGAAATTAGATTTTCCTGCTTGTTCAAAAGATTTATGATGAGCAACCATAAAAATTCAAAATTTAACTCGCTAAGTGCCAGTGTCAGCAAGCAGATGCAGAAGATGTGTCAGGCAAAAATTAAGCAGAAATGGAAATCTACTATTACATAATGCAGGTCATTTCTTTGACAGTACTTTCTGATATCCCTCAGAGCACGTATGCTCACAGTGGTTCTAAATATCTCCAAACAACACAGTTTGCAAACTCTTCTCCAACTTAAGAGATGTCTCTCAGGAACAAGTACAGCTTGCTATCCAGTCTAGATTTTTATTTCCATATTTTCATCCTTCTTGTTATATTCCCCAGATACTCCTCCTTATTGGTCTTTTCAGTTCTTTTTTAGTCAAATCCTAAATATTTCAATTTTTCTTTCAGTGACAAGACAATTTCTCACCATTGTTTCTGTAAGAAGATTTGATTTGCCAAATTATTTTGGTAATAGGTCACCTAATAGGTCTGTTGCCAGAAGGTGTCTGTGACCCATTTGTCTTTCAATATTGTCTGCAAAAGATGAATTTTCAGACGTGGATTATTAGAACAATGAGCCAAAAGGCCCCTGGGACAGAGTAACCAGCACTTCGAAAGGCAATCAAGAGTGGTTGCATTTCAAGGGAATGTGACAGGAATTTAAAATCAATTGATACTTTCTGTTGCTGTTTGCTAGGAGTGTTTTTTCTCCTCTCACTGGCTTTTTATTGCATTTTTTTCCATCCATGCTGTAGCACCCACATAACGCTCCCAGGCTGAAGACAGATGTCACTCCCTGCTCCCATGCAAAGGAGGGAAGCACATTCCAAACAGTCTTTCTAATTACTGCTTACCACTCTTTCAGTAGTAATTCCATCAAAAAAGACATCAGCATCCTCTCCAGATGTGGCCAGACTGATTAAAGAAAACATGGTTCCTACATTTTACTCACAGAGCACTACTTAAATGGCAATGCAGTACCCACAGCACCCTTACATTTTCCATTGGGTATCACTGTGCCACACAAGGCAAGTGACAGCACACCCTTACTGCAGCTATATACAGTATATATATATATGCAGCTATAACCAGCCCAGGACTCAGCACTGAGAAAAAGCACAATTCCAAAGAATGGAATGCAGCTTGCTTAATTATAGATGTGTATCATATGACATAAGTACCTGACAGTCAGGTACTGGGTAGCCATGACTGTCACCAGAGACTTAGTCAATACAGCTCATGTAGGTTAGGGTACAATTTATTTTAACAATGGTAGGGTGAGGCAATTCATACCCTAAACACTACTCATCCTAAAAAGTGCAACTGCACTATCTAATTCACACACAGATGTATTCCAAAACAGTAGGGCAACACTGAGTATTTTGGATTAAAAAAATAATGTGCCTCACAAATGGATAAATATCAACTCCCAAAAAGTTAACACTGAAGAGAGAAGAAAATAAGACTTATCTCATTGAGACCATCTGCTGTAGCAATCAAAGCAGTTAGAATCCATTTGCTTGCAGGGGTCCATAGAGAATATCACAAAGCAATTTGAGTCAAAACAAATTAGTTTATTTCGTTCTGCATGGCCAAAACCCATCCCACTTAGTTTTACCTACCTAAATAAAGAGCACAGCCTGTTCTAGGATTTTCTGCATAAACAAAACAAAGAGAGGTTGCTCCTAACGGACACTCAGTACCACCTGAGATCTGATTTATCCTTAAATGTGTCTCTCTCTTGTTAGTGACTATAAAGAAAACCAGGTTACAGTCACCTTTTTGGCATATGAACTTCAAATAGACCTCAGTGACTCTCAGTACAGAAAGTATTAACAATTTGGGGTTCTACTTGCAGGCCTTTCCTCCCTCGAAACCCACAAATGTGACAGTTATGATAAGCAACAAAATAGTTTACACTTACTGCGGGATTTACTGTTGTCCCATTATTGAAGCCCACTCTTATTTATTCTTCCTAAGGGGGATCAACAACTCAGGATCCCTGCTGTGAGAAACAAACCTATTCTTCTACTATGATACAACACCAACCCTGAATTGTACAGTATTCTGGCAGACTGTGTTCAATATTTCAGGGAGTCCAGTGCAGTGTTTTTCTCATTCATTACTGGCAATCAAGCCATTTGAAAGGAAATGAGAGATGAAGAGCTAAACATTCATTTGGAGAGAGATAATAAAAAAAATAAAAGTCTTGTCTCAGATTTTGCATATGATTTTCAGCACTAGGGAACATATAATTGATGTGCAATACATCTAACTAATATCAAACTAGTATCAAAAATAATATCAGAATATCAAATAATATCTAATATTAATATAACAATAATGTCATTTACATTTAGAAAGTTATTCACCAATGGAAATATACTCTGAAAAATAGGTAATATTAACCCTATCCATAAAGCACCAAAAACCCTCAGCAAAAAAAAAACCTGACAGACATGCATTAGCTTAACATTGACAAACAGAATACAGTATTACTGCACAATGCATGGGTATGCTATTCTCAAAAACAACTATGCATTTTGACAGATGACTGTATTATGAAGGGCTGATAAAACTGACATCTGAGGGGCATCTGACATCTGAGTAAGGAGAGATGAATCAAATGGTACGAGTACATTCCCTGTTAATAACACAGAATTCACAAGCCCTATTCTACAATGACAAAAATGAAGCACTAAAAGGCAAAGAAATGGAGAAATCCTTAAGTATAAATGCCATGAGATGAATAGAAAGTGAGGCGCTTGAATAAAATAGTATTTTCAAGAACAGGTAAGTGGATACTATGCAGAACCACAGATTTAATGCCCTAATTCCAGATCATGCAACCAGACACTTCTTTCATGCCCCATATCTACTTAAATTTGTTGGGGTGTTGGACCTCTGAGCAAACAGGTTTTAAAAGGATAATTTGACTAACTGACTACTGCTACTTCCAAATTAGCAGCCAAAGTGTGTTCATAACACATTCAAAACAAACAAGCCTACACATTACCCAGAAAATTTTCCCATGTTAACAATTTCAGATTCCAAACCACATACGCAACAACTAAACCAAAATTGTGATTATCAAAAAGTAACACTTCAAACAACTTATGCTCTATACAAAAGCTAAAGTATTTTCTCAGCATATGAAAGTCACCAGGATTGCAGTCATGCAAGCAGAAAACAGAACCATATACCCCCAACACATTTCAGTAATTTTACCCAGGATCATACTACAAAAAGAAACTTGATCTGACCTAGCATTGTAGCTCTCAAGTTAACAGAATAGTAGTTTATTTAAGCTACGTGAGAAATTTTCTTTTTGTCCAAACTACATAGCACTTCTCTATACTACCTAAGAAGTATTTTGCAGGCTAAATAAAATACATTTACATTGTTTCATTAAACTATAAAAAGACTCAATTTCAAAGATAATAGATACACCTACCCCACAACAAAACAGCATTGCATAGATTGCTTTCCTTCACCCTTTATACTATCTTCAACATACTTCAGAATAAGATATTTTTATCGTGGTGAAAGAATGCTCTTTGACGTCATACATTGCTGTTACTCTACCTTTGTCTAATTCATTTTTCCCTAGCACTTGAGAAGATTCTTTTTCCATTTCAGTAAGGCAGTGAGAATTAAGAACAACCACCTACAAAGAATCAAACTTAATTACGAAAAAACCCACAATATGAAAATAGAAAAAAATGTACTACAAGATTGTTGTATGGCAGCAGCTATATGCTTAGTGTGATAAAACTTGAAAGGTATGTGTGATTAGTTTAGCTAGCCTTGGTAAACTTGAACAAGTAGCTGAAGTCATATCACAGCTATTCACAAAAAGGTACAATTTCATGTTATTGATCATCAAATATTTTGCAGTAACAAGTTTAAATTATTTCACTGAGCAGAATACAACCTCCAAGCTCTCAAATGCTATAGTTTTAAATACCTACTTTCCTGAAAACTCCAACCAATCTGAAATATACCTTTGACTTCAAAAGAGACGTGGGATCCTTTTATGCACCAACCACATAGAGAAAGGATTTTTGTGAACATCTCCAAATCCTTACCTTTCTGTAGACTATCATATTTGGAGAAGTCTCCTCTGGGTCAGCAGTTTCCGCACTACTCGGATCAGTGGGCACTTGGGCCATGTTTCCCTCTTGTTGCTCAAACTGCAAGGACAGAAGCAAAAGTCAGCATCGTTTCAGACTGCACTGGAGCACGGCAAGGACATGCAACTACCTCCAAGGCAGACAGACAAAGATGTTACAGAGGGAATCACACTCCAGACTAAAATCCCATGCAGGATTTTATCACACCGTATGAGAACTGACTTGTCTACAGGATAATGCCCCCCAAGAACGAGGACCACCAAGTCACATACAGCTGTGGGTTTGGTCATCACACACACTTCTGCCCCAGTTCCGATCTTTTATCATAAGCCCTTGTTCAACAGAAGACCAATTAATACTTCACACACTTCCTTTCCTTGCTATATAGCACAAGCAGCTTTGACTTTTCTGGAAGCTTTGAGGTACTTGCAAACAAAAAGCCAAGAAGGATAAAAAGCTTGCTGTGAGGCAGAGTGAAACCCCACTGCAACCAGCGGGTGCAGCAGACTGTCAGGAACACTGCCGGCTGTCGCATGCAGACACTCCAAGCCACTTCCAGCTCTCCGCAACCTCAGAGCAGCAGCCAGGAACCAGGGAGACATAGCTGCTTGCTCAAAGTTCGCATCTTCCCTCACCTCTTCTCATGACACAGCTGGGAAGAGGCAGCAGGAAAGGCAGATAACTGCACATAATACTCCTTATCTTCTAGAAGCACAGAACTGCTGCCTCATCTCCTCCAGGTCATGCCAGGCTTGAGGCAACAGCATTAGTTTCAAAAAAAAAAAAGGTAAAAAAGAGCCTGGTGCAGGGAAGGCACTTCAAATTCTAAGTCAAATGTTATATTTTAAAATTTTCTTCCAACAGCATATTTGACAAGTTACATCCTAAATTAAAGGCTGCTGTAGAGCCATGTGGTGACCTTTCCTAACCTAAGAAGTAACATTGCTTCCTACAGACATTAGCACTAAAACTGTCTGACAAGTTCAATTTCTTTAACATTGAAAGTACTGAAACATTCCATTTCAACATATTTTATTAAAAACTGAGACAAAAAAAAGCCTGTGTTCTCACAAGCATAATCTACGCATTCATTTCTAAAATACCGTTAAGCTGTCTCCGATATTTAAGGAAAAAGATACTTTCCTATTCCTTCCTCTACCCGCTTTCACATTGCCACAGGCAACAAAGTGCCCCAGCACATAATGTACATACATAGCATACAATTATATGTATAATTCAGCCCTGAGCAATTCTAGCTGTCAGTTATCAGCTCTCAAGGACAAGTAACTGCCAGAATGAGATCCCAGCTATGTCCTATCTCAGCAGTGAAAAGGCTACAGCTGTACCACAGCATCCTCCACGGAAGCCAGAAGCAGTCAAGATACCCCTCTAAGAAAGACATAAAAGATACCAAGGTTAAATAATCTACATCAATCCAAATTCCTTCATTTCTTTCTTTTATAAAGTATGCATGCACACACAGAGACACGTGTGGGCACAAATGCATGTACATACCAATTTTGTAACTCAGTAATACAGTTCAACCTGAAATTAAACAGTATACATACAGACCAACTTCGAAAGGCATGTTCACACCAGTTTAGACACTTTTAAATTTATGCCCTTTAAATGTATTTTAAGTCCTGTTAAACCTCGTGGCTTCCTAGAATCCCAAACACTACACTGTTATGCCAGCTCATGAGTTGAAAAGGAAACATAATAAATTCTCTAAGCAAAATTTTTAGATGCAAAAACAATTAAGCAGCACAAATGGTGAAGGATAAAGTATTTTCAAATTATAGAACTTCAAATTATTTACACTAATGTGCATTTTCACATTTCTTAGTCATGATTTCAAGGCACTTAAGAATTAGGCTTTTGGTTATCATCACCCAAATGAATAGGGTAGGAACTAGGTAGAGATATTATATAACTTCTTGAAGGCAACTACAAAGCAGAGTTGAAAGTGTACGTCGTCACCCAAATTTCAGTTTCACCTGTGGTATACAAAGACTACATTCACCACTTACATTATATATGAGATTTTATACATATATATAAAAGAAAACAATTGCAGTTAACTCTCAACTGAGTAATGCTCTTTGTTGGACAAAATTATAACTTCAAATCAAAATACCCTCTGCAGTATTACTCAGCTGTGCTTCACTCATTGCATTATTCATTTTGAACGTCCACATTTACAAATTCTGTTATTCTTGTTATACTGTCAGCTTACTTGATCTTTTGTGATACTTCAGGATTTTCCGCCCATAGCACTTCTTGAAGCTTTTCATCTACTTCAGTGCAACAAGACAATAACATCTTGTACAACCTACCATAGTAGCTGGCATGCTGTTCATGGAGCCACCAACTGCCTTTGAAGGTCTACGTAAGCTAATCAATACAAATAAACCAACCTGTTGTTGGAAGACAGAAATTTGCAAAAGTGATTCCCACTGGTGCCCAGCATCTCCTGCTGCTGGGATGGGCCCTAGCAGACCAAGCCAGGGCCCCTGAGAAATTGTGACGGCTCTGACCATTGTCCAAGTCTCTTTCTCTTTCTTTTAGACTGCTGCTTTTTTTTAAAATCACATAATCCTTTTTCAGATGGTATTTTACAGAAAAAAAATACTACAGGTAAAATACAACAGTGATATGACATGGGCATGTTCTTGGCTATTCAAGGTGAAAGCACAGCAATGCTGGGTCCCATGGATCCCATTACACCTGTGCTTTTTAACATATGGGAGTCGAGTGGAGCTCAGCACCCAGTGATGCAGGACTCCTTCACAGAACCACAGAATGGTTGGTGTTGGAAGAGAGCATTGGAGGTCACCTAATCCAACCTTCCTGCTCAGGCAGTGTCCCGTAGAGCACGTTACTCAGAATTGTGTACATATGGCTTTTGAATATGTGGAGGAGACTCTACAACCTCTTTGGGCAACTGTTCAAGTGCACAGTCACCTTCACAGTAAAGAAGTTCTGCCTCATATTCAGAACTTCCTGTGGTTCAGTTTCTGCTCACTACCTTTTGTCCCACTGCCTCGTATGACTGAGAAGAGCCTGGCTTTATCCTCTTAACACCCTCTATTCAGATACTTAGACATTGATGAGGTCTACCCGCTCAGTTGTCTCTTCTTGAGGCTGAACAGGCCCAGCTCTTTCAACCTCTTCTCATAAGAATGATGGTCCAGTCCACTAATCATCTTCATAGCCCTTCACTGGACTTGGTCCAGAAGCTCCATGTCTCTCTGACTGAGGAGCCCAAAACTGGAAACACGCCTTCAGATGTGGCCCCACCAGGGCTGAGTAGAACAGCAGGATCACCTCCCTTGACCTGCTGGCAATGCTCTTCCTAATGCGCCCTAGGATATTACTGGCCTTCTTGTCCACAAGGGCACACAGCTGGCTCATGGACAACTTGTTGTCCACCAGGACCCCCAGGTCCATCTCTCCAGAGCTGCTTTGCAGCAGATAAGACCCCCACCTGTACTGGTGCACGGGATTATTCTTTGTAAAGGACTCTGCACTTGCCACTCTCCCCATCCCTCCAATCTCCAACAAGTTGAGATCTTTCTGAAGAGGTGCACAGCATCCTGGGGCCACTTCTCCCAGCTTTGTGTCATCAGTGAACTTGCTGAGGAGGCACTCTGTCCCTTCAACCGAGTTATTGATGAGTAAGTTAAACAATACTGGGCCCAGTATTGATCCTCGCAGGACACAGCTAATGACAGGCTTCCAACCAGACTCTGCCACTGATCACAATTCCAAGACTTGCCATTCAGCCAGTTCTCAAACCACCTCACTGTCTGAGCTTTCCTGTGACAATATCATGGGAGGCAGTGTCAAAAGCCTTGCTGAAGTCCAAGTAGACAACATCCACCACTCTCCCCTCATCTATCCACAGCTGTCCCATCACAGAAGACAATCAGGTTGGTACACATGATTTCCCTTTGGTGAATCCATGCTGACTATTCTGGATCACCTTCTTGCCTGCCACACGTTTAGAGATGGTCTCCAAAATGAGCCATTTAATCACTTTTCTGGGGACTGAGGTGAAGCTGGATGACCTGTAGTTCCCTGGGTCCTCCTCCTTGCCCTGTTGAAGACTAGGGTGACATTTTCTTTCTCCCAGTCCTCAGACACCTCTCCTGAATGCCATGACATTTCAAAGATGATTGCAAGTAGCCTAGCAATGATGTCTGACAGTTTCCTCAACACTCAGGTGCGCATCCCGTCAATGCCCATGAACTTGTGGATGTCAAGTTGAAGTAAATTACCTCTAACCCAATCCTCCTCAACCAAGGGGAAGTCCCTTCCTCCACATCTTCTCTCTGGGGTTGGGGAGGTACCAGTCTTGAGTGTGGAGGAAGTGATCCTTAAATATTAAGCATCTCTCTTGGACCCTTCTTCCCAATGGCATGTTCCAATGGGTTTCTTCCAAGAACTTCCCTGAAGAGGCCAAAATTAGCTCTCCTGAAGTCCAGAGCTGCGATCTTACTCATTGCCCTGCTTCCTTCTAGCAGGATACTGAACTCCACAATCCCACGGTCACTGTAGCCAAGGTTGCCCCAAACCTTCACATCTCCAATCAGACATTCCTTGTTAGTTAGTATAAGCACACCCTTCCTCATTGATTCTTCTACCACTTGTATCAGAAAGTTACAGCCAATGCTTTCCAAGAACCTCCTGGATTGCTTTCCTGTACTCCTGCCATGCTAAAGCCTGGTCTCAAGCCAATTCTCAAATAGGGCATTCTTACTCACCTGAGGATTGTGGCACTGACCTAACGCCCAATGAACACAAACCACTGGCTACACGGCAATGACACTTCTGACCAAGGAGTAATTTTGGCATAGCCCCAAGGAAGCACCTCTCCACCTCTGCCAGGGAAAAGACCACCAGGGAGAGGAGCAAAACACCCAGAGTTAGGGCTCCAGTGATACAAGCTACCTGCGGCAAACATACATGAGACTGCTCATGTTCAAAGTACAGGGGTTTTTTTTATCCTAATACTATGTTAACATGACATGTTTGCAACTCTTTAATATATTTGTATGTGAAAATCCACATCTGACTTGCACTCTGACAAAAACACAAACCAACAAAAACCCTGTAGCATAGTGTGAAGGAACCAGACTAATATTTCAAGGGATCCCACTGAAATCTATTCTTTCTACACAATTTTTTCCTCACTGTCAGCCCAATCCACTCAAATGCAAGCAGAAAGTCAATCCTATGACACTACACAGCCTGAAAAGTTTGTCCTCCAAACCTTTCTCTTAGCACGTGTTTGCAATGCATCAGCTAGAAGTGAATCTCAGCTACACTTAGCTGAGAAGAGTGAAAACAAACATTTTATTTAGGCTTTTAAAAAAATCAGAAGTAGTCACGCATAGCCTACCCCTAAGAGCCTCCCCAATTACTACCTGAGGAGTACTGTCAGCTCCTCCCTCCTACAGGCAGTTTGCTGTATTATCAGGGGCTAAGTCATACCAGCCTGCATCCACACACTAGCAATATAAATCCAAATGCATATCTTCAAAAAATAAATGGTCTCTAAATTCCAGCTTTCATGTTTAAAGATGCCGTTTTCCCACAGCTGTTTTTCTGACAATAGCCATGCTTCCAGTAATCTGGACTCCTCAGCAGCAAAAGTGATTGAAAATTGAAAAAAAACCCCAAAAACTGAAAACCATTTGTGCTAACCATACTGTCATTCTGCCACACACAAGGAGAAAATCAGCAGTTTTCAATTTCTTGTTTATGGATAAGATGGCCTATTAAGCCTTTAAAAAATACTCCCAAAGGATGCTAAAAAGAGAGGGTATATTTGCCTCTGATTTTTTCCTTTTCCTTTATTATAGAACACTTCTGCTTTTACCCCAAGAAACATAAGCACATCATACTAGATATACAAAACACACTGAAACATGGTAAGTGTTCTCTCTCTCTTACCTGATCAGGCTCCTCACACCCTCCCAAAACCCAGAAGCTACAAAGAGATATGGCTCCCATATATCACAAAAGGATCAGTGAACTTTAAACTGGAATAACCAATTAAAAATATGCTCTGAAAAGCAAGAAAGTAATTTTTTCACAGTTCACCTCTTCAGAGTTTCTGATACAGAAGCGTAATTATAAAATTTCAAAGACAACAACCTTTACATTTTAATCCATAAGTACTGTCAGCATTTAATCCCTGTGTATGTGTAAATTCAATGAAAGCAGCTGAGCAGTAAATTAAGAGATTTTCATTAGTGTTCTTGAATACCTTGACTGCTATAACAAGATACTATTGTAAACAAGACTGCTGTAAGAAACCTCTTACAGACACAATACTCCATGTGTTTCATAGAAATCAGCCCATCTATAAGTCCTTATAGACTCTGGGTTTTATACATAACAGAGAAGGAAAGAAGAAATATGAAGTTAGAAGAAATTCTGCAAAACAAACCGTATCTTGAAAATATTACTGGATTTAACAACTTAATACAAGGTCATATTTCAACCCTTATTCTGTATTTTATTAGATTGTTAGTTGTTAGCTTAATAAGCAAAATTTGCAGTGCAAAACATTTCTCGCACACCTGAGATAAAATGAGAGTTTGTTATAATATGGAAAAACTACATTCCAGAAAACAGAATGAATTCTAAATTCTAAACAGAAAACTAAATGAATTCTGATGTAGGTATCTATCACTACTGTTCAGCTGAAATACCATTTTGCGTGACAATATATGGAACTTACCTTTATGATATGTAATTAATGTATTTCAAGGGCAGCTTATAATTGACATGTAGTGTTAATGTCAAATCATGAGAGACTTAGAGCTTTAGTACACAATGACAGAGTAAAATATAATTTCATGTCATTAATACCTAGTTACATTTTTTTCTAATTAGTGAAATACAACTAGACTACATGAATTTTCACACACCTGAGAAATCATATAAACACCCACTTTGCTGAACTGGTAGTTATCTAATAGGAAAAATCCCTATCTGGTCCGCTAGAATATTTAGATCAAATAGGTCACGTTATTAACGTTACAGGAGGGAAGGAACAGGGGAGGAAAAATCACTTACTCTGAATTCAATTAGAATCCATTAGTATTATGTTGATATTTCACATCCATTATGTAAATCTCTCTCAAACTGCACTGGGAAGAAACTTATCTTCATGTTTTTTCTGGTTATTACTTCATTAAACTAGGACTTGGGCATGCCAAGCAAGGTGTGTATACTAGAGGACAACCTGCAGTGTATCATGGAAGTGATCCTGTTGACCAAGGTGAATACATCAACTAGAGGATCCCCAGGTCCCACCTGGGACATACTTCACTTTTGACTGGTGTAGCTCAATCCAAGCACTGCACAATTCACCTCTACTCCTCCTTCAGAAGTAAACCTGCATGATTAGCAAAATAACTTCCAAAGATGAACTCATAAAACACCCATCTGAATGGACCAAAAGCCCAGAAGACTGGAGACAAGATCAAAACTCTACCATCTCCACCAGTTCCCTTACTGGTGAGGAGGGGGAAATGCTGGTGTTACATGACACTGCTGACCACTGTGCTCAGCGGGTCAAGGCTCTGCGTGTTTCTCCCCTGAACCAGATGAGAAGGACATAAGGGCTAGTGAAACAGGGGCAGGGCACCCCCACAGAGGGAGCCACACCACAGTCAGCAGTGACTAACTGAAGGGTCTGATGCCACTCTGGATACCGCAGCATTGTTCCCCTGCATAGAGGAGTAGCAAAGAAGTTCACTTCCGATCAGTGAAGTACACATCCCAAAGTATGTAAAAATCCTTCCAATGACTGGTTTGGACACCAAATTGCAACTGAAGTTATCTGAAAACAGTTTCCTAGTAGAAGATCATCCCAGACCTTCTGCCCCTCCTTGCAAGTGCTGAGCATTGCAGTAGTATCAACAATACTCAGTCTTTTGCCTTTTTCAAGGAACAAAGTATAAACACTTCCAGCAACTGCACTTAATGTTCAAGTTTTGGCCAAACAAATTTCTCTTTGTTTGTGGGAAAGCAGTTTTGTTCACACTAGGAGAATTCAAGGACTCTAAAGGACCCCATTCCTCCTCTTTCTGAGGTACCAGCTCACAGGGAGCCCCGTGCTGAAGCACTGGAGCTCAACACCCCATTCTACAACTGCCAGGATCAAAGGTGAGTACACATCTAGGCCAGGGAACAAGCAGAGTTTGGCCTTGCCCTGATAGAGAGGGAAGAAGGGACCTAATTCCAAGACACTCCTTTTTTCTTCCCTTTAGGGAAACTGGGATCCTAATGAAAGCTGGGATTTCCAATTTCTGCTACTCTTACAGACATTTTCTAAAGGTGCAGTCTCCTTCCATAACCAAGTGCTTCTCCTGCGGAAAACTTGCCTCAAAGCATCCTACAGATATGTCTACATTTCCACACAGAGCAGGGAGCAAGCGCTGAGCTCCTGATCACCCACAGTGCTTAAGTGCTAGTTTGATCCCAGGTTCTCTTTTGTAGAGCTCCAAGCCTAAGGGCACATAAGTCTGGGAACACAGTTCTCCGCCATCACCACTTGCTCCGAAGACTCAGCATGGATGATCTTACACAGCATTTGGCTTCCTACTTCTTATCCATTCCTGCATGAGTCTCTCAATAGGTTCTGCAACACCATACAGCCTCCCAGCATGTCCCAAGTCCTGCAGTGCATAACCTCATCCTTCTGGTGGGCTGCCAGACAATCTCACATGATTTTTAAACACTATGCTTGGAAAAAAAACCATACACAATGATCATTGTATCTTCAAGCCACAGAGATACCATTTGGGAGCCAGAGGTCCATGACTCCTCTGTCCAAAGATATGCAGTATGGACACAGCCATCTTTTAGATCAAACTAGCTCTCAGACATGAGTCAATCCAAGCTACTTGGCTTCCTGCAGACAGACACAGTCTACAAGTTTAAACTCAGCCACCTGTGTCATCCAGTATGAGCATTCTGTAGGCTTCTGTAGGTACTCCTCTCTCATCACTTACTATTCCCAATTATGTACACCTATTGATAAAAATTACAAATATTCATGGTATGGTGGTCTAAGCAGAATATTGCCAACCAGGTATCGTCAAGGCTTTGTACCACCTCCTAAAAGGGAGCTCTACATGACCTTGAGCAATTTTCCCTCCACCTCAGACACCCGTGGTAGTGTTCACCCTGTTACGTAACTAACAGATGACTCTAAGGATGGACAGTTCTGGTTGTTCCATTTGTGTTAGCCACTGGTCATCTGTCTCAGCCACCTGACAGATGACCAGGCCACTTCTTGACAAACCACAGAAGTGGACTACTTTCCTTTCCTTTCTTCATGGTGCCACACTCCATTTTGATTTTACATATTTCTAAATCTACAGATATTTGTAGCCATTTTAGATTGCTAAAAATACTGTCTGCAACTGGATGCTACATCCAGGAAATCTAGGGGTGGAAGCCAACATAAAGTAACTTTCTTGGCATCTGACACTGAGTAAGTCCTGACTTCTCTCTCTTTTTTTTTTTTTTTTTTTGTTTCTTTTAATACAGAAATATGCAGTGCCTGTTTTCTGATCTTTCCACTCCAAGGTGTGCTGGAACATTGCTGACTTGAAGAACTTTCTCACTTGAATTCTCAATATAGTATCTGACAGATAAATAAGGAGAGCAAGACAATCGGAAGGGAAAATGGAATGGGGATAGCTAGCAGTGAATATTGACATATGAATGGCTGATAAACTAGGCAATTTTTTCCCTAATCAATTGTTAAAATGAGTACTTGCATAATAAATTTACTTTTAATGGACCAGAATGATGTTATACCCAGGAAGAAACTGCCTCCAATACATCCAACTCTCTTCTAAAGAATTCAGAAAAAAAAATGCAGTATTCACCTGTAATCAATCTCACTTCCAATAAAGTATACTGCTGTGATTGCAAGGGCTCTTGGAAAGGCTCTGAGCCAAGATGTTATTACCAAGGATAGCTACAAAGAATGTAATAGCAAATATATGCTGAATATTTAACTATAACAACTGTCAGTGCTATAGAAATTTAGAAATGCAAAGAGATAGATATAGCCCAACTTTGAACTTCACGTGAATCAGTGATCTCAAACTACAGCAGTATTTACAACATACTACCAGCCTGCAAGGAGCAGTTACAAAGCAGATAGCTGAAGTTGTATTTTGGTTTTCTGCAGTAATGACAACTTATTGTCCAGAATCATTCCCTATGGAAAATGACTAAATGAACTGATAATATAGAGCTTGAGGGTAGACTTCTAATCCATTCTCCAACATAAAGCCTTCTTTGAAAAATCATCTCCCATTGGATCGGTTAAGGTGTGTTAAGAGCATCGTGTTCTATGAAGTTGGTCCATCAAAGACATCATCTCTGCACTTTTTGTACCACAGAAAATACTAATTGCAATTACAGCTAGCTACTTCTGGAGGAGGGACTGCATTTTGTGTTTTACATTGTATCGAGTAACTTGAAAACAACTGATGAAAATTGATTCAAAGATAAAACTGAATGGGAAAAAGCAAAAAATAATGGATGCTCTAATACAGACAGGATAATATTAAAATTTTTTTAAAAATCCATCAAACAAAAAATAGGCCTCAGTGCCTGTTAAGACTTCAAATTCAGATTTATTCCACCTAAAGTCCCTGTTTCAGAGATTGCTAAAATGAAACTCTCTTCAAGCAATCTTATGCAAGTTGATAGAAACAATCCACCCCTGCATTGATCAGCAGGGGTGATAAATCTCATTTAAAACACCCCAAAGTGCTGAGAATTCTTGCTGGTTGTTCATTCTCAAAGGGAATAAAAATTGCAGGTATGCTACAATCAAATAAAATGTGCAATTTGCTACCCAAAAGCATGTGTGTCCTTGATGTGGTACCATGCAATACCCCTAGTGCAAACGAACACAGCTAGTTGCATCCCACCTACTTCAAGGACATGATGAAATATACTAGATTTCACTGCCCTTCTGTTTATCACAACAGCACATAGCCTTTTCAGATGCAAATTACACCCGAATCACTTCAGTAATTGCAAAGTAAAAAAGCATCCAAGTCACTCCTAAATTAGCTAGCTCAAGTCCACACACCCACACAGTTCAGCAGAGTCCACAAATCCCATTGCTGTGGCTCTTCTAACCTGAACTTCACAATGCCATAACTGGGTTACTACAAATACCAATATATGCTATTTACATTATAAATACTAATATACTTTACTACTGCTGCTGTTATTCTATAATACTCCTATAAAGACAATTCTTTTAATTGAGCTAATATATGTCTATGCCAGTTTGCTGTTATGCTAGTGAACTCATAATCTGAAACTATTTTCTTATCTGTGACAGAGGCAAATACTATTTTTTTTTACAAAATTATTAACTAAATCACAATGAAATTAAGTGACTTCCCACTTTCACAAAACAAATGAGACATAACAAATTGGACATACAAACCCTGACTTTCAAATCATTAGTTATCATTTGCTCATATCCCAATAGGTCTGTAGTAACCAATCTGAGGAGTTTTCAACTACCCCATGAACCTTACACCACTGATGCCAAGCTCTATAAGCACAGTGAAAAAGAAATTCCACTGTGATGATGTTTATAGCGTGGAATTGAAGATTGCTACAAAAATGCAAAACTACTTCCTCTTCTCTGCCTCATGGTCCCCACCACACCCATGCAGGCAAAGGGCAGTACCCGGGCCTTACTGCACTGCTGCTAAGGCTAGGAAGAGAGAGCTGTTTCCAGCATGACAATGCAGAGCTCCTGGGACGTCCAGGGTCAGAACATTATCGCTCACTGAAATTTAAATCTGCTTTTCTTTCCCTCTCTCCACATTCTTTGTCACCAGCTACAGAGATGTTAAAAAATAGTATGAGAACTGATGCAACACAAGTGGGTAGCAGCAGTCTCTCTTGAATCCACAATCTTTCTAGAGCTTGACAACCAAAGAAGAAAACGCAAATTAGCTCCTCTTTCTTGCTCCTCTTCATAGATAAGGCACAACAACAGCAATTAGCTCATTCCTCAGTCACCACAATATGCTATTACTTCAGCTGGAAATAGTAACTGAAATAATGAAAATATCTTTTCATGGTAAAATTTAATAGATTAAGAAAAGACTGTGGATTCACCAACATTAAATATCATCCTTTATAAAACTCAAAAGCCACTATATCGTTAAAGGAAAATTATGATCCAACAGACTAGAAGTCTCCATGATATGTCAATTATTACCTGTTCAAGAGTATAAAGATATGCCAAATTTTTCAAAGCACTCTAGCCATCTCTAAACCCCCATAAATCCACCATCACTACAATGCAAGCATTGATCTTGCAGTCACTACACAAAAAGTTGAGATGAAGAATGGAAGCACAAAAAAAAAATTTAGAAAGGTAGGACCATAATAATTCAGTTCAGACTCTAAAGACAGATGTTTAATGATACATAAGTGCTCAAAGATGCAGAGAAAATTTTGTAGCCTGAGGAAATCAGATGTGTAACTCCACAGAAATCAAGTGACTGACCAAATGCTGCAAAAAAACCCCAAGGTAGTATCCAAAACCAGGCACCCAGGTGTTTCCGAAATGCGCTTGGCCAGCACAGCTCTAGTCAGCTTGTCTCTCATATTCAGAAGGAGCTGCAAGTGTTTAGGTTTAAAGGTACTACTACACCTTCAGTACTAACACTGGGCCATGATATCTCATTTACATTTCATTTGACACTTCACGTGGCAGAGTGCTGTCTTACATCCCATTGGTGACAGCAGTTCAAATAAAGACATGAAGAAACACCAAAATCATCAATGTAATTTTCTTATAGCACCCAGGTTTTCTTTGTAATTATAATACTGTGGTATGAATTGACACAGATAATATGCAGTCATGAAGAAGTTGAGAAGAGTCCCATGAGAAAACAGGAACATTTCAGTTCTGACAACTAGATGCAATATTTGTCCCCTGAAAACAGTCCAGAGCTGCTTGGTGAAGTGGACCTGTTTCTACAATCTCCCCTCTACGAAGCCTAGGTGTGTCTGCAGAAACATAACTAAAGCTCCAGGTAATGAGCACAAACAACACAATAACCCACCTTAAGGGCAAAACTCTACTCTCGTAACATTGCAGCAGGGAAGGGCCCTTGTTCTGCTACCCCTTTGCAACTGCAATGTTTGATTTAGATATCAAAGCCAGAGCCTCCAGGTTAGTTATCCCTTGTTCTTGAAAAGCTGAGGACTCATATCATTATCGATGAGAGAAAAAAAGTAATCACTCCACAACATTGTTGTATTCCTATTACAAAGCCTGAGCCATGGCACTGCAGGATTCTGAAGTTCCACCACAGACTAACAGCATCCTAACATACCATGTTAAAATGACACGCTGCAGCTATTTTCTCTTCCTAGTACTCCACATACATCAGCTTCTTCTCTTTCCCTGCCATCCGTTAGTTTGCTGCAGTCTGCTGGGACAGGACTGCCCTTTCCTTTTTTCCCCTTCTTGGCTGCTCAAAGGGACACTGACAGAGCCTAGCATTTCCAGTCCATACACTCAGCTATCCCTCAGCTGCCTCAGAAACATGAACAAAAGCAGTGTTACTCCCATGAATGAAAAGTGCTCTGCTCATCTCTGCCCTAACAGTGTGCTCCACCAGAATTACATGGTAGACACTGAAATACCTTGTAACTGGTTAGCAAAGAGATAACTGCTGCTTCAAAAGGCCACACCTTTTCATCTTATCCTCAGGTATCCTTGCTTAAAACAGATATCTGCACTACCTGCACCATGGGAACTGTCAGAGAGAAACTAAGGCAAGCAGCGTTATTGACTTATATGCAGCTTCTTCATGCACCTTTTCTTAGGCGGGAAGAGTAGTAAGAAAAAAAAAAACAGAAAAATCAGTCAGGTAGGTAAACAGCAATCTTCAAATATATATCACTATAAGCCCCAGTATAAGACATGTAACAAATAACTGTTTCTCCTAATACAGTTCAGAATGGGGAAAAAAAGGGCTAGCTAAACTCCACCACACTTGTAGCCAGTTAGAAAGGAAACTGGAATGTTTGTCATCAATTGTTCTATCTGCTAGGTCATTAGAAAAAGGAATAAATCACCTAAAAATAAGTCAATATTGGCTGAGTCTAAACAGTTTCTTCAGCATTCCATGCACACATTCAAGCAATGAACACTGTTATTCTGTGCTTGTAACCATATGCCCAAGTTAATAAATGCTCTTCAACATCTGACCTCTTTTTAAAGCAGATTTACAAGGAAACATAGGGAAAGTGTTCCAAATCAGCTAGTGAGACAGTATTATGAATCATAACCACATAGTAAACAGTTGCTAGTTCTTCCAGTCTGCAAGAAGAAAAAGAAAGAAAGGAAAGAAAGGAAAGAAAGGAAAGAAAGGAAAGAAAGGAAAGAAAGGGGAAAAAAAGATTATATCAAATATACACAATCTTCCACTTCAAAATAAACACCATTGGACTTGGACAATATTTAGGATGATATGAAATGTCTAAATCCCCAAAGCTTTGAACTACAGTTAACCTCTTTCACTAGGTTCTTCAGCAAGCAATTACAAAAATCACTATACCTTTACAAAGTGCTTTTCACACTCATAGCTCACAAAGCACTTCCCCCAGAAACACACAAACACAAATGAAATGTAGCTTTCTTTGGGACTGGAAACCACCAGTATCCATTGTAACACGCCAACACAATGGTTAGTTTTACAGTATGACTTTATTTATCAAAGATAGATTTTCCTGCTTTCCAATCTCTACACAGTGGCAGTCAGCAAATAAAAAACAATCAAGAGCAATTATGCATACCTTTTAATTTCAGGGAAGCATTGGGAAGCGTCATGCTGCTCTGTAGCACACAGGCTACAACTCGGATGCCGTTCTGGCAAGCGTCTTGCAGCTCAGCCGAGAAGCCCCGGCTTACCTAGGCCGTCCCAGCGAGGGCTCCCCGTCCGGCGGCGAGGGCAGCGCCGATGCCGACGGGACGCCAAGCTCAGAGCCACAGGAGCAGTCAGCTCCTCACAGCGGCACCCTTGCCTGCTATTATGTCTGCAGCGTTCAAACGGCAGCGTGCCGTTATCGATATAAAAATCTACATCTTCCTCAGAAAAAAATACTTGAGGCTTCTTACTGGCACCGCAACCTGCTCCTCTATTTATGCCATCACAGATAGTGACTGAGAAGATGCTTTTAGTGTCACAGGAGATTAAGTCTCTGGCAGGAGAGTGCCTGGCAGCTTTACTCTCACACACCGATCTGTCTTCATGCAAACGCACTTTGTCGACGGACGGAAGTGTATTATTGCCATTCGCTACCGAGGCGAAACAGTTTCCAAGTTTTCCCACAGGGCACCAGTTCCCCCTTCAAGCTGTACCCCAGCGCTTACTCCTTGTCCTTCTCCGAGGCCTCCCTTCGAAAACACACACACACCCCGCCTTGCACCTGTCCGCCACTACAGACTGGGNGCGCGCCTCCCCTGCCCGGCACCGACGCTGCTTCCCTCGGGTTCCGAGCCGGCCGCCCTTGGCTGGTGGTATGGGGAAACTTCAGCCCCGCGTCCCGCCACCCCGGCTGCTTGTGGGGCACTCGGCGCAGCCCCGAAGGCAGGCCTTGTGTCTGCCTTGCACTCTTGTGTGTTGTGTAGCACAATGAGAGTGCTCGGCAAAATTCTTCCATCNCGCCCGCGCAGCCCGCTCCCGCCGGGGCTGGGGGCTCCGCTCTCCGCCGCGGGACCCAGACCGAGATCCCGCTACCAGGGCAGAACCGAGCGGCAACCGCTCGCCACGCAAATGCAGATAAGCAGGAAAACAGCGGCAAGGAGAGCACCCCACTCCCATTACCTTAGCAACCGCGCCGCCGCTGTCCCCTGCGCCCCTTCGCCTCTCCTCAGGGACGGGGAAGCGCCAACAGCATGGCGTGAGCCTGCGGGCGGAGCCGGCGGTCAACCCGGGCTCCTCTCCGCGCCTCTTCCAAAAACCTCCCGTTCTCCTCAGCGCCTCTCAGGCTGCAGCGGGGACGGCGGCCGGGACGACGCTGCTGCCAGCAGAGCGCCGCGGGCACACCGCACCGCACCGCGCCGCGCACCNNAGCCTCATCTCTGTGTGACACTACTCCAATAGCCACGATTTCCTAGCTAGTGCCGGGGCTCACAAGGTGTTCAGCACTCCGCACAACACCATCAATCTTAACAGGCATCACATCTCCAAAAAAGCAGCTTGGAGATCCAGCTTTTCTATATAGACCTGTCCCATGGGCAAAAGCCATTGCTGTTGCCTAGGTTGAGTTTCCACACATTAATTAGGTGTGCAAAGTAGCTTGCATACTTCCTACAGATATTATCCACTGATTTTATTCCATTGGATGAGATTTTTATTCCTTTTCTTTCCCTCCAGAAGGCAAGTTAAGCCCATCTTGCCTAAAATTGACCATCAGATCTGAAAGCCCTATGCTGGAAAGCAGAGGGCAGACCTCTGGCAGCAGGCACCCACACCTACCTCTGTGCCAAAGTTTTCGCAATTCCAAGGTTTGATTTCCATACATTGGACTCATTATCGCAGATGAAGCTGCACGATTAGGCTGTCAGTTGTGCAGAAGAAAGGCTACTTTACTGACCTGTGTAGCTATCATGTGCAGTGATTGTTATCACTGAATGTTATTTTGTGGCTGTAGTCTGCCCAGTAGACTAGTGATGTCTGGTACACTAAACTGCTGCAACAATTAAAGTGTTAATTTCAGAAGAAAAGATTGTTTCTGGTGCAACTCTGCATCACTTCCATTTCTACTGGATTAATATCTCCATCCTTACCATTATTGGCTATTCCTTCCTTAGTCTTGCAAAAGCGAAGTTGCAGCCTGCACAGTTTGTACATGCTTCTTCTAAAAGGTCCTTCATCATCACAGACTATACATTTATTTCCCTGTCACACTCAAAATTCCATCTTAGTAGCAAAATTCTGCACTTGTGCATCACACAAGTTTGTTGACCCTTACTAGACTTCAAGGGGTGTTGGTTCAATTGATTTGGTTCAGATTTCAGCTGCGGGCATTTAAAAACTTCTGTGGCAGGTTAAAACATTCTGATCTTGGTGGACCTTCACTGGTTTCTTTGTTCAAAGAGATTGCACCTCTCAAATGTCACATGATATTTTTGGGATACACTTTTTGAAATAAAATAAATCTAAAAAGTAGTTCCATTTATATCAAGTTTGAATTTAAACTACTTGTCATTCCACTCAGATTAACCCAAGCATGTTACACATTATTTGCCACACAAAGTTGTCTGGCAAAAGAAGAAAAGAGAGAACAGCTACCTATGAAATAAAGATTTAATTTTTTACAGAGATTTTCTCAGCAAAGCATTTTAAATTGGTAGTTATATCAAGTTATGCTGGAGTATGACTACATGTAATATCAAGGATTAAATATCTCAGTGTCTTATATCGGGTCTTTGGGAAAAGCTGTTTCATGACTGGTCTCTACAAACTTTGTTCTCACAGCTCCCTCAAAGGAGTGTACGTGCAGTAAACAGTGCTTAAATATATCAGGTTAACTCAGACTAAAATGCAAGTTCTATAGAAATGCTGCTTTCAAAATACAAGATTGATAAAAAATATTTCACATGTGTATAAAGTCACAATTCAAAGAATCTGCCTATATGTTTCCTGGTAGTATTTCCAGGCTGAGTGTTAATGTACTACAGCAGCACATGATGCTGAGAAAGGAAGCTGACCAGAAACATTAAAGCAAAAGTGACCAATATGCTTATTTTAATCATGCTCAACAGAAGAAACTGTAACCAAAATGTACAAATAAAAGGAAAGGCAGGCGATAAACAGATAAATATGGTTTAAATGGTATTTCAGGTTTGATAATATTTCATGTCTTTTTTCCACATTTTATACTATAATTAAATGAATCTTTGCCTAGTGGCTTTTCTCAAGTAACAACTATTGTCTAGTCCCTTGAAGTAAATGGTATGAAGAAAAATGGCCTAACGACATTTTTTAATTTCTCACATTAACAACTAAAATAAGTTATACATAATTACAACCAGATAAAACCAAGCTAGGTTTGTTATTTGCATTGATTCTTATGGTGAAAACAATGTAGATAGATTCGGTTCATGACAGTGATGGTTTCTCAGTTTAACCTCTTTCCCAGTGGGAGAGTCCAGCAGTTTGACAAGTATGATTAGAGATGCGGGAACAGTTCCATTTAGATCAGTAGGACATCTCAACTTGATGGAGATCTCCATATACACATACAGCAACGTTTGCAGAAAAAGACCTTCCACCTGAAACACTGTTACGCTCGGTAAGCACGGAGGAAAGAGTGCATGGGGAAGGACAGCCACGTATTTTTCTGGCCAGGAGGACAGAGTATCAATGTTCCCTCTCTGCTGTACTTTATGATGAGATCTAAAAGCCAGAAGAGACCACCATAGCCCACATCAGGTATAGAATATCACCTCTCCCTAATGATAGATCATTAAAACTGAAGAACCTGGGCTAGATTTTAATTTCACTAACATTTACTTTAGAAAATATTTGGAAATGCTAGCTTTTATTTATCGTAGAGATTTCATCATAGATTTCAATAACAAAAACACACCCTTTATAAAGTTGTCCTATCTAAAGACTGCAGCAGTTGAAAAATTCCCCCATGCCTAGTAATACCCTTCTGAAGTTGTATTCTCCTCATTGCTGTAAAGAGGTAATTTTATCAGCTTTGAAATGTACAGCTTTCAACCCCTGCATATTGTGGCTATGACTCTAGAGTTATACACGCTCACAGGGCTTGTGCTAACTCTTACTCACAGCTCAACAATGGGAATCTTCAGGGTATTTCAACAGCTTCTTCATATGGGAAGAGAGTTACGGCACAGCATGTTCCCCTGTGATCATCTTAAAAAAGGAGTAGATATCATTAGCTTTCTGCCGATGGCATCCTCCTCTTCTGGTGCTTGAAAGGCTCGGAAAAGCAGAACCTAGTGCAGCTGCAGTGGTTGCGGTGCTCCGAGGTAGGGCCAGTGTTTTCCTTTCAGTTTGCAAACCAACAGCGTTGTTGATCCAGTGAGTAAGTGCTACCCTGTGGCACTTACCTCATAAATATTTAGTAGTTGTTAATTACAAGAAAAAATGGAGCTGCTGGCTCAGGGGTGGGTGTCCAGACAGTGCTTTTTCCCATGAAAGCAGTACAGCAGAGTAAGTGTCTCTTTCTGGCTGAGGGCACGAAAAAAGCAAAGACATTTTCAGAATTGTTCAAGGTAGGTTCTATTTTTCATAAAATGTTTAATTTAACAGTGACCTAGTTTTACAACAGCTTTCAGTGTCTTGGCTTTTCTTATCTCCTGTGTCTTAGCCTGCATCATTGAACAGCAGAGCAATAAGCTTTACAGACTTCGTTAAAGCAAACTAAATAAGATCTTAGCTGGTGGATTAATTCTTCTCTCCTATTTTGTTTCAGGCAGTCATTATGTTACACTTTCTTTGTAGTTTTCAGAGGTTTTACACATCTTTTATTGCACCTATTATAGATTAAAAAAAAGCGAGTTCAAAGCCCTTTGCTTATTTCATGGTACATTTTTGAGTATCAGACTGTAGCAGCAGTCTTGAATTCCTCGACCTTTTTGCAGAAAGATCCTTTGTTTTGTAAACATTCAATTAACTGTATGGAATTGGTAGCTAGCTTGATTAACCAATTTGGAAGTTTACAGACAGTACAGACTCATGCCAGCTTTCAGCAGGAGCAAGTTGTAGGGTGCCGTTAATTTTACTTACCTTACTTCACTTACCAGAAGAAAAAAGTTACTCTGCATCTTGTCATTGCGACCAATAAACAGCAGGTCAAGTGATGTTTGCTGTCCTTTTTGCCATGTGCTACATACGATGCTCTCAGATATTGTTTCACGGTACCCCTCTGTGATTCCCAGACTATTTTTATGGAAATAAGTTTTAAAAACTCCTAATACTCTATTGTGTGTACTGTGTTCCATATGGATTTGGCAGAAAAAGGGAGCAGTTAGAAAAATTATTTCAGCCATGAAGCACCAAAACACATAAGGTCTGCAGAGAGAGGACTCTTCCTTCCACCTCCATCTCAGAGATTCTCAGGGAATTTTATCCTTCAAGAGTCGGGTATGAGGAGCCTTGCTGTTCTGAGTCCTTCCTTGCCTTTAAGGAAGGAAACACAGCATAGGAGATGATGACACATCTGCCAGGTTTATATGAGTGTGAGTGCTTTCTCTACAGGAGAATTCTCCTGTGGGGATCTCAGCCCACAGAGGTTTCCACTGATCCATGTTAACGTGTTTTGCAGAAATTGAATGTGTCAGACTGAAAAATGCAGGTAATGTNCCCTCTGTTCATTTTAATCAATAAAAAACACTGCGGGAAAGCAAAATTCACAGTCTCTGTAAAGTCATCTCGGAAAGTCCAGAAGACTCTGCTGGAAGTATTGAAAAGAGATTCGTGCAAGAAGCTTTGCCTCACTTTGTCTTACCTGGAGTCCCAAAATGGACTAAGAGCAGTACAACTCATCAGAAGAGGAAAGACTCCATTTCCTCAATATCCAGATTCTTGCTCAACATAGCAGAGGCATCCTTTTCTCTTCTGCCTTGGCAATCTCACATCTGAACAAGTCAGAACACTGGCTGAGTGAGGAGATTAGCACAGTCTTATACTTTCCTATGCTAAAGACAGGTCTGTAGAGGGGATTTTAGGTTTTTCTTTAGCAGCTACAAATATGCTGAGATCTCTCCACTTCTTTCAGTTCATCAGGAGATCAGTTTCTTGATACCTAACAGTGTTTATGCTTTTCTGTTCTTTTTTCAGAACAGTCTTCTACCTGGACTTCATCCATCTCATCTGAACTTGTAAAGTTTTCCTGAACATGGTAGAGTCTCCACTTCTGCCATATCAGATGTCCAAAGTATTATGAAAACTCTTGGCACTAAGTGGCAGAAATGTGTGAATTCCTAAAGAATTCAGGATTTCTCCAGCAGTCTTTATCTGCTGGTCTGGAAAAGGTGCAGAAGAAGTACTTACTTTGGCTAAATCATAACATCCTGGACTTTTTTCTTCTGTGATATTGCAAAAGTTTTCTTTGGACATTTTTTTCTGTTTAAAATCAGTTTTATGATGATTAAGTACATAAGCTATGATGGGAACTGCGGCACAGTGGGAATGAGGAGCCTCAAGTGTGGAATAAGGCATGAAATGTATTTAAAAAAAACCCTAAATTTAGCAAGATACAGTATGTGCCTTTCATAGCCCTAATCATATTGTTTGTATGCTATATCCCTCTCTTGCCACTATTTATCTGTGTCTT
>WEIV01015237.1:31480-68471 GCA_013390005.1 Calyptomena viridis
GGACTTTTTTCTTCTGTGATATTGCAAAAGTTTTCTTTGGACATTTTTTTCTGTTTAAAATCAGTTTTATGATGATTAAGTACATAAGCTATGATGGGAACTGCGGCACAGTGGGAATGAGGAGCCTCAAGTGTGGAATAAGGCATGAAATGTATTTAAAAAAAACCCTAAATTTAGCAAGATACAGTATGTGCCTTTCATAGCCCTAATCATATTGTTTGTATGCTATATCCCTCTCTTGCCACTATTTATCTGTGTCTTATTAAAATACACATTTTTCACCACAGAATCTGTATCTCCTGCTTTTGAAAAAGCATTTACCATATGGAAGAAACTGCAAACATCACTGTAAACCATGTTTCTTTTCTGTACTTGGATGATTTATAGTACTCACCAACAGAGTTCAAGTACTGAAATACATGTTTGTGTATCTATATATATTCACCTTGTGTACACATACATTTTAATATATAAAATCTTTTCTCTAAAAAATATGCAGGGTGTTGATGCTTTATCTAAACTGCATGGTACCACTTCTCCCTCTTTGGCTAAACATCACAGTGCATGTTCTGGTTTTGGCAGGGAAGTTTAACTTTTGACATTTGTTTTTGGTGAATATTCAGTTACTTAATTTTGTTCCTTTTTTTTTTCGTATTAACAGCAGTTAAGCCTGAGCAGTCAAAAATTTCTACAATTTGAATAACAAAAGTCCTTAAAACTCACTTTCAAATTCAAGTGATAATTAATGTATTACTTTACAATTATTATTCTGCTGACAATTATTATTGTCTTCTGCTGAGAAAGAACTGCACAAGGAGGAGATGTGGCTGAGTGGGGTTCAGTTGTGCAGCACTCACTAAAACGAGTGGGAGGTGGGAGGTAGCAGGACTCAAAAAACAGATTTTAGCCTAGGAAACCTGATTTTTCTAGGCTCTCACTAGGGACAGTGGAAAAAGACACTTGGAGATTCAAAGCTGAAGCATAACCTCAGATGCTCAGAGCTGTGACTGAAGGAATCTTTCTTTCTCTCTGCTCAGCACAAAAGACCGTAACAGGGTTTGCCTCCCTGAAATGCAGTCATCCTTTCCTAGGTTTATGAATCCCCCTTCTCTGCAAAGCCAGGAATACAGATGCCAGTTTTGCAAATCTCAGCAGTATGAAATATGAGATGGATCCCAGGGCTCAGTTCTGGTCTCATCTTCCTTCTCTCCAGCCAGAGCAACTCCACTGGCAGCTCTCTCCTTGAAACTCACTCCTTACTTCAATACTCAGCCTTCTAAACTGTGACAATAAAGAGACTGATACAGCCCAATTCAATTAAAACACATTTCAAACTGTTCTGCTCTGTTAAACTATAATGTGAGAACAAAACACTTGCACAATGCATAATTCAAAATCATGCATAGGGCCTATTTTAAAAAAAAACATTAGTTTAATTATTTTTTCCTAATCATCTGAAACTGCTTTAAATCTGCATCACCATTAACAACTCCACAAAGCTGTAAAAGCTGTAATATGCATCATGTCAGAATCTCAAAGAGCATTTATGTATATATATGCTAACATATATAAATGTTAATGAAACACTGAGTCCTCAAATCTACTAGCAGGTGAATAACTACAGCTAGTGTGTTTGAAAATCTGCCATCTTCAACTGCTTTTGCTGAAATGTTTCACTTCATGGATCAGCACAAAGCTGAATTCTTTTTTTTTTTTTTAATGTTTCAGCAAAATCAGTCTAACTGGCTCCAAGGAGATTTGATGAAAAAAGGCTTTCATCCATGTTAAATATATTCCTATGACTGAATATGCCCATGTTTTGAGTCTATTGTTAAAAATGTGTCAGGGAGATGTGCTTTGATGACAAGGATATGCTATTCTGTGAAAATCTGCCCAAATTTTGACATGTTACAAATTTTGAAATTTTCAACTTGTTCCTGTTTACATTCTTAAGAGAGAGAAGGCTAAATTCCCCAGAAGCTAATTGCAGTGATGCATATTCAGAATTGTATAGTTAATTTTAACTGAATGTGTAAATTAGTCAGTTGAAGGTGAGTTATCAATTTGTAGCCGAGAAGTGGACTGAAAGTCACTGAGTCTGTCCTACTGTTCAAAGTAGGCTCAGCTGTACCTAAGCTGACAAGTTCTTAAAGACATTCAGTGCTGTAGATGCCATAGACACTCCAGGAAATTTATTCTCTTTAGTTAAACACTATCTGTACAAGATTTCATCCTAACATTGAAGATGGATCTGTTATTAAAATTGGAGCTCATTATTTCTTGTCCTCCATCATGGATGTAGAAAGCTGATTATCACTGTTCTCTTTGGAGCAGAATTTCACATTTTTTAAGACTTTTACACATTTTTCTGTGTCAGATTAGTTAGTATCAATTTTCTTTCCTTACAGTTTGCTTTTTTTCAATGCCTCACCGTTCTGATTACCTTTCTCTAGGCCATCTCCAGCTTTTTCACATTTTTGTTTTGTCCACAAGTGTACACACTGCTCTTGCTGACACCTCACCAGTGCTGAGCAGAGCACACTGCACCTGCACAGACAACCCAGGGTGGCATTCTTTTTTGCATTAGCTCAGCATGATTTCTTCCTGTTCAATTTGTGATCTAGCAAGTCTGCTAGATGTTTTCCCACAGAATTGCTGTGAAAATAGTTCCTTGATGTTCTCTCTTTCTGCAGTTCCTCATTCCTGTCTAAATGTAGCTCTTATTCATATTGAATGCTGCCCACATTTTTCAGTCATACCAGCAATTTAGCAAGATCACTGAATTTTAATCATCTCTTCTAACATACTTGCAGTCTCTTGTTGCTTGAAATTATCTGCAAATTTAATAATGATTCTTTTTGCGTCATCATTAATGAATACTACCAGACTTAGACCAATCCTCTGTGGGACTTCATGAAGTTCATCCATACCTTTTGACAAATATCTGTAACTGCTGGTTGAGCATGGTCTGCTAATGCAACTGAGCACTATATTTTTAGAACAAGTATTTACAAGTCCATAATTTACTTTCTGCAAAATAGTTGTTTAAAACTCATTCTTTATTCTTTTTTTTCTTTTTCCTTTTTTTTTGCCAGGAAATTCTCTTATTAAAATATTAATGGAACTCAGAAGATGGGATTCAAAGGAGATTGAACAGAGGTAAGCAAAGTTCATGTTTCATTCAAATACATAATTGCGGGAAATATCTTAAGGTGCACTTTTATTAGTATTCACAGAAGACAGTCGCTCTCTTAGATGCTGCCTGTTTCTCATTGTCCTTTCTCCCAAAAAGCTTTCTCAGATTTAGCTCAGTAGCTGATGGCAGTAACATACACGAAAACATCAGTGTTGAAAAATGAAGAAAGTCCTTAGTACTCCATTGGACCATCTCACTTTGAGTAAAATCTTTGTATTTGCAGTGACTTAGAAATCATATGTTATGGTTTTGCTCCTTTGAACCACAAATTGTACAAAGGAAAAATACCCTCCATTACAGGTAGAACAAATTCAGAAAAGGTTCACAGATAGCTCATGTGAGTGTGAGCTATCATTCGCTCACACAAGCTAAAAAACACTGAATTATCTTCACTCTGTTATAAGCAGCTTCTCAGCCTTTCAGAATACAAAGAAAAATCTCCTCCTACATGCTCAACTACTCTTTTTATGAAATGATCAGGAAAAAATAAAAGTATTTCCTCTTGAGCAAGCTAAGTCTTCCTTGCTTCTCCATGTCTGATACATTGACTTTCCAAACTGAATTGTTCTAAGTACAGTACCAAGAATCAAACATGTAGCAGCAACTTTTAGAGATCTAGCCTAGCTGGGAGAACAGATGTCACCTGGAAATGACAGCCTCATGCTTTCATTTTGCTTTGTAGCCCTGAAAGTTCTCAATGAAGATGAAACTTTTACTGTCCTATCCACATGTACAAGGAGCTGTTTGTTCACTCAGTACCACCCCTGTGGATGTAGCCTTCAACAACCAGTCCAACTCACCAGCCCATCAGAGCAAGGAGAACAAGCTCAGGGTACATCTTATCTAACACAGGCACCTGCTACCAAAATGCTCTCTCCTCACCCAAGTTCTGGCCACACATTCCCTGCACTTCCATCAGATCAATCTCGTGGCCACATGGCCACAGGACAGGTCAATTTGGCTGGCAGATCTGATGGAAAACAAAGATAACGAATTAAAGTGCCTCTGCAGCTGGAATGGGGGAGCAAGACTGCCTTTGAAAAAGAATATTAGGCTTTAGCTCATGTAGATGCAACTCAAAATGTTACCTCTGCCTTCTCTCTATGTGTTTATCTCCTTCATGCCCTCTAGCCTCCATGCGTAAAACCATGTGTAAGCCACCTTTTTTTTAAATTACTTTCAACAGTTTTAATTTTTAATCTACAGTTCAAAATCCTGTGCTCCATGACAAAAGCTCTACCCTGTCTTTTTAAAAAGAAAGGCACTTTTTTGGTCTTTGCTAGACTAGTGTGTATGTTAATTGTCTAGTCAATTTCAAAGGAATTTAGATTATAAAAAGCTAATTTCAAACAAAGGTAAAAATACTCTGCTCATTCTCCAGCTCAGCATTTAAGATCCGTGTAATCTGATGGGAATGGTGCAGGGATCCAGCTTGTAGGACTGTTCCAGGACTACTCTCCTGCAGTCCTACACAAAGTGACTTATTGATCTCGTGACATCTGCAGAGCATGAAGTTAGGTCCTCCTCCAAGACAATTTCCCAGACTTCCTTTGTAGTCACCAGGGGAAAGTAATTCGCCTATTTTATATACAGATTTGATGAGGGGATATGTTGCCCTCTGGAGTTGACACCATCTCTTTTGGTGAGGACCTGGACAATCAGCTTAGACCAGCTGTTAAAGGGTGGGAGTTGGGGGAGAAGAAACTCGGATAATGGAATAAGAAACTCAGAGACCTTTTTCTGCAAAGCACTCTGAACTCTTGTGAAAGTTTTGCACAAATCATTACTCTTCAGGATTGTTTCCTAAACCCAAGGAGAAACTGAGCATGAAAAGACTGGGCTGAACCATGTATACTTAATTCTTGGGGACTTAAAGCTTCTTTTTTACATTTAACCTATCATTAACATTTAACATTTTACATTGACCTATCCTGTAACATATTTTTAAAGGAAATTGGTAAAAATTACAAAGGAAAATGCAAAAATATCCAAATATTGCAACATCCTTATGGATGTCATGTATGTTCAAGGTTTCTAGCTTTGCAGCCACCATTAAAATGAGATCACGAGACCAGCAGTTCAATTCATAACATACACAGCATTGGCCCCAGGCTTAGTCTGACACTAATATCAAATAATTTTTCTCTGTGACTGACCCTGCAGATGATAGTTCTCAGTGCCTTACACTGCATTACTAGCCACAACTGCTGTACTATCACGAAGAACTTCTTAAAAGGAAAACTGATAACTGCAGAGAAAACATGAAAGATGAAAACAGAAGTTAGAGAGACTAATAAAACCCCAGTTTCATCTTCCCAACCCATTTACTTGCTGCCTCAGGCCATCCTATCATGGTCATGGTATAATCCACTGTACGGAGATATGTTCCTAGTTGTCAACTGATTGTCTAAAAGCTGGATTTTCTCCCACAACAGTGTCACAACCCAGGATATGCATCAACATTGAGTAATATTCCTATGCAAGTATTCAAGTTTTAGCTATTGCAGTTTAAGAAGAAAAGTTTCGCAATATTTTAACAGACTGCTTTATCACTGAATTTCAAATAGCTGGAAATTATCTGGATTTAATATAGCATTTAGACTGATGTCCACATTGAAAGCATTTTTGTTCCAAGCCAGATTAAGGTTTTAAATAGCCTTAGGCAGGGAAAAATACCATGGGGGGATATAGAGGCCATGGGAATGCCCTGTAGTTTTAAGCCATCCATTGCCTATTCCACAACTTTATTTACAGAGAACACTTCTACAGCAACTGCTGAAAAATATCCAGAGTCAGTGAAAAAGAATGGAGAGTAAAATACCCTTTTTAAAAGTTTTATGCCATCCAGAAATGATTGGTTCTTAGTTGGTGTAGTTGACAAGGTGGTGATTGACCAAAGGTTGGACTCAATAATGTCAAAGGTCTTTCTCAACCTAAATGATTCTGTGATTCTGTAATATACTGGAATGTATAAAAGTAGCTCAGCAAACTGTGAGCTAGAGTCCAAGACTCCAGTCCAAGCCCCAGCCCTACCAGAAGTTATTTTTTGGGTCTCACATGTATCATTCAGTCCATGCTATGCCTGACATTTTTTCTGCCTTCTTATGGTGGTCAGGAGGCCAAATCTGAAGATGGCTTGAAACCTGTAAGCACAGACATTATCTAAGGACCTAAGAAGGTGAGGGAGGAAAAAATAGAGTGTGAGAAGCTCTCATTAAACATTTATATTATCAGACATAGAATGACCAGGAGTAGGGACTGTTATAACAAGCCTTTTTCAACAAAAGCAAACAATTCTCACTCCACATTGCTTACAGCCCATGTCATAAGACAGGATCCCCTGCTCTCCAAGGCACTCAGGACCAAGTATACCCGGCACAGCTGCCTTCTCTGCCTCAAGCAGGGGAGATGGATACCTTACCCAGCTCTTTGGACAAGCGTGGTAATTCAGTCTGTGAAGTTTCTAATGGTCTGGCTACCAACAACACAGCATGGGCTGTGAACATACACAGACAAATCTAAACCTCTTGTCTTTCCAGAGTATAAATGAAACCCTTACAGCATGCATCCTTTTACAGGATATAAGCAAGTTAATATATTCTCTCCCTACCACCAATCCTTCCTCTCTCCTTACTTTTGAGAGAAAAACACCTGCATTTCAATCTGAGATGGCATTGTTACAAATTAGGATGATACAGGAATTTAGCCCAAGAAAATATCAAAGACTACTTTCCTGTAATAAGAACAGAAAAAGAAGGGTAGCAAAAGCCTCACACGACCCTTTTTCTCATCTTCTGCCCTTCCATCTACTGAATAAATTGAGAAATGAGGATGGAGTCAAAGCAACATGAGGCAGGAGGGCTCTCTGTGAATCATGGTGAATTTTATGCTTTATAGCGCAGAGTACAACTCAGTAAAAAGTACCTGAAATTCAGTTGAATACTGACATGGAGCATGGGCATTGAGTTTTGATTCAGTTCAGAGATACTTCTTTTCAAGTCTCTTTGCTGGCAGGGACAAAGATCCTCACCATATATCCTCAGCTCCTGTCAGTTATCAAAAGAGGACTTCTGGGATGGGCTGGTGTTCGAATGCCATATGGGCTTTGGACTCTGAGAGGACAGTCATTGGGACATCTTAAGCTGACAAAATGCTAGAGATGAAGATCCTCTCCTGGAGAGTGTCAGCCTCAGCCTCTATAGAAAGGTGAGTATAACCACAGGCGGCATCTGCTGAGCTGACCCTCCCCTCCTGTCTGTCAGCAGAGAGTTGCTCACTAAAGTACACCTAAAAGCAAGAAATTCATAATTACAAAAATTAATAATTACAAAACCCTCAAACCTCCTATGTGTTGTCACAGCTAAGTTGGAATTGGGACCTGAAGCCTCCCAAACTCTTGACTTCCTCTGAATAGCAAGAGAAGGGAAATTTTTTAAGTAGTCTCCACAGCTGACACAGTTTAATAATAATTTCCAAGGCTTTCAAAGGGGATAGATCCTGATACAACCTTTCTGGTGACAACATCATTTGTGGTCATGCAGTTACTTAAGTGTCCCAAGGAAAGCAACTCGAACTGTGTCAGTGATTGCTGGTCTTGAATTCCACACAGACCCTGAAGACAGGTTACTTAGGATATGGACCCTCTTCTCTCTTATTTTTTCATTTATTGTCCTCCCTGTTCTTTCAGCACTCCCCTGTTACTGCTCGCAGGAAGCTTGCATGGGACCCACAAGGTACTTCCTCCGTATTATTTAGCATTGTGCAAACCATACACAGTGTAACTCATCCCAGTAAAATGTGCAGGCTTCATCTTCTCTGTTATCATATGGAAATTTTGTTAAATTGTTTTTACCTGTTTTGAAGGTGTTCTATGTTTCAAGGATATTTTCTGATGATTAGCCAGAGCTGAGGGCTGCATCCTGGGAAAAGATGAGGTATTTTTCCATAGTCAGCTGTATTCTTCCCTCTCCCAGACGCAGTGATGGTTTTTTCTGCTGGTTAATGTTCCAAAACTCTTTCAGAACATGATTTTCTTCTTGGTTCCTGATTCCTGGCTTCCCAGCCCCAGAGGGAGTTTTCTCTACCAGATATGGGGAGAAGCCTGGGATCAGCTAAGATGGGACCCCAAGGCAAAGGACTTCAGAGCCAGGAGCAGCAGTGCCATGTCACCTCCTTGCAGCTCTTCCAGAGATGCCAAGGCCTGGGACATTGGCCAAAATAGCACTTACCTTGCAGATACTGTCAAACCCCTCACATTTCCTGACCTAATGGGGAACATCAGCAGCTCCACCTGCCAAAATGCAACGTGAATGTTTGTGGTTGGTGGTATGAGCCTGCGTCCATTACAGAAACTGAATCTTGATGGCCTGAATACTGCAAATCATCATAAGGCTCTTCGTGTCTAAAAGGAAGGGGTTTAAATTATTGTTAATAGGTTCTCAAGGAGAGCAGCAGGACCTAAAAGATTAGAGAATAATTTCCTAAGGTTCAGGTTTCTTACAGGAACTTGCAAAAGCTGTCTCACTGTACACCTACCCAGAAGACAAGCTGAGAACCTGCCATCAGTCTTTCTGTTGCTCTGACTTGATGCTGCTTAGACATTCTGCAAAACTTTGGGCTGAAAGAAACTAAAATTGCTTTTTTGCTTGCTGAAGGAGATATATCAACAGCATGTTGTCATAGTAAACTAAGGATGAGAAATTACTGTATTCTTATCTCATAGACATCATTAATCTGAATATATTTCCATCTTCTTGAAATGCACTTTAAAACAGAGCAAGAGGAAAAAACACAGGTAACGTGAATGCTTTAAGATGACCTGATTAAAAAAGGAGCATCTTAACTCCAGTTGAAGCAGAGAACAACCTCTGGCCAGAAGAAATGTAGCAGCAACAGATGAGAATCAACTGAAGCATTCAGCTGAAGCAGCACATGACAGCTGGGCAAAGAAATACAAGCTGATAACTGTCTTGTTAGGCACCACCTTGCCCAGATGAAAGGCTTGTTAACCCCAACAGAAAATAACTGCAGCTTTTTAATTTACTCAGGAATGTGATGGGCAACTGTTTAAATGTCAAGCTTATGCAAGGGGAGCTTGGTGCCAAACAGCACTGTGTGGAGCACTGTGGTCACCAGTGGTTTGGCCATCCCTGTTAAAAGCAGAACTGATAATTTACTATATACAGTGCTGTATTTTCTTCTAACTTGGTTTTACTAGCTAAAGCCTTTCAGAACATGATTAATGTTTATCTATCCACTTATGAGAGCAAATTAATCAGTTCCTCAGGAAGACCATAAGTTGATTTTTTGCCTCTGTGCATTGTAACTAATTATGAATCCAAGATTTGCAGCCGTTAGAGTCACCTAGAAATTCAGAAGTTGCCAATGGATGAATCACAATTTAATAAAGAAAGAACAAAAGACGGGCAAATTATATCAGGTGGAAAAAGAAATTAACTTTGCTGAAGCATTAAAAATAGCACAATTAGAAGTAGGAATGTCTAAGTCTATCTCTTCTTTAAGTAGTTTTCTCCTCATTCAGCAGTCTGACTTGGTATATTCATTTAATTCCGAAGAAAAATCCCCATGGCTCCAAAGCACAGATGGATTGTGCTTTTCACTGTACACTGCACGCTTCATCCTTCATAGACAGCATAAAACCTGGAAGTTCTTGCTCTGTGCTTGGGGATCCTGTTGTCTCCAGGAATCCAAGTTACCAATAGTAACAACTGAAGCACCAAATTTCAAAAAACATGTAGGAAAAAAACCAACAGATGTTGGAGTATCTGTTCTGAATAAAAGATGGAAATGTGCAAGGAAGAGTGTGTGTAGAGCTGCCTGTTGTTTTTTTCTTAAACTGCAGTCAATGCGCACAGTGTGGGATGTCAGAAAATACGTCTGCTAATATTTGTTTATCTGTTAAAATTTCCTGGTAACATACAACAATACCAACATTGCAGGCCAGATTTTCTACTTCCATATTATAGTTTTGCAATGAACTGATCTATGCCTGGCTTCCAGTGTAGAATTACACTTCATGTTTTCACTACCTTCAAATGTAAATAATATGCTCTGTGTTTTAAAGGTGTATAACTGACCAGTCAGTACTTATTGAAGAGGATTGTGTTTGCTTTCCAAGCTGTCACCTTTGCTTTTCCCCATAGTATAGTTTGACAGTTCAGTATTGTAATTCCCAGTTGTTCTCACTGTGGTGAACATCAGGATGCTTGGGTGATTTCAAGTTTTTTATTCTTGGTAACAATGAAAAGAGGCTGCACAAGCTGCAGGACATGGTTGTACAGGGGTTGGTACTGACTTTGTTTCCTTACAGACTTTTCTGTAGGTTTCTATTTTCCCCATGTTATTTGAATGCATATCATGAATAAGGTCGAAGTATGGCTATAGAATAATTCTTTAAATTGAAATAAAAAAACAAGCCCTTTTTGTTCCAAAACCAGGCCCAAAAGTGGGAGATGAGGACTTGGGGAGAGAAAGAGAGTGGGAGAGAGATTAAACTGCCTCTGGTATGCAATGCCTGTGGATGACAGTTTCAAAAATATTTCTAGGGATATACTTTGCAGGCAGTTGCCTGCAATTTCCTTCTAGATACACATAAACAGCAAAAGTACACAAACAGCCTCTTATTATGAGAGATATAATTATCTTAATTTTTCATGCATGTACAAAGACAATTTACAAGCTGGCTAAGGCACAGCTTCTGTCACTGATCCCTTCCTCCCCTCTCCACTCCAGGGCAACCTCCCAGAAAGCAACTAGTACTCACCAAGTGGAAAGGCAGAACCTAAGACAAAGGTTTTTGGCATGACAAACTGAAGCAATTTGTGTTCCCCTGGTCCTTTCACAGCACCTGCCACCTCAGAGTTTCAGAAAAGTTCCTGGAGTCCTGAGAGATATAGGGGATGAGTTCCCAATGCTTTTTAAAAAAGATATGATTGCCTCTATACTCCAAGATCCTCTGAAAATCCTACAGTCACAGACCCAAAAAGGTATATAAGGCAATTGACAAATTCCTCCAGTGTGCAGAGTCAGTTTGTCTTTGGGTTTGAAATCTAATTGCCCAGGAGAAAAATACTTTTTCTTTGCCTGAAAAACTTATAGGAAAATTTATAGGCAAAATTTATAGGAGAAAAGGAATTGAGAGGTCTGAAGCAGAATAGATGCAACCAACTTCTGACACTGAAATGCGGACTCCAAAAAAACTCTATAACTCGCCAGCAGTTATAAGAGCAGGTATATTCATTTATTGCCACGCTGGGAACAAGAAAGGATTTTCTCCTCAGCCCATCCCCCTGAAAGATTTAACTAACAGGGGTTAAATGCACCTAAGTTTTACATATTTATGACTATCTTATGAATATACATCCTATTTCCAGGAATAGGCCTTACATATTATAATTAATTCTGAGAATTCATTAGCATAGGTCCCCTTCCCGTCTCTGCCCCATCTCCTCCCCTATCGGGGTCTCTGGTAGTCGTTTGGGGAGGAAGACTGTGGTCTTCCTCAGACCTTTGACCGAGAAACCAGCTTGTTACAAATCACAGTCTTGTTTGGTTTTGTTAGGTGCCAGGGTGGCCCATGCTATCTCATTTCTGTCTGGCAGCTCTCTGGATGACATTTTTGTTATCCTACTCTTAGTCCTACCTTATCTCTAGGCACTAGTCCATAAGGTGCCTAGACCAAAAGGAGATAAACCATTCTGCATACAGCTCTAACTTAGCTCTATAGATTCCTTAAAAACTTATATTAAAACTTATACTAAACCCCTCTTTCTAAATCAACACCTCATGGTCCCATGCCAACTGTGCAGGAGCTGTGCACAACCACCATCTGTGGTTGTGTCCATCTCTGCTGCACACCCAGCTCGGGAAGCTAAGGGAAGCAAAGAAGGTGTCGGGGTAAGGGGAGTAGCAAAAGAAGGGGAGAGTGAGGTGCACAGTGCTTTGGGAGGAAGTCCTGCCCTGGGGGAAAGTAGTCAAGCAGATGAGAAGCATAGAGGGAGAGGTTTGTTGGCATGGCCGTGCTGCAGCTGCTCCAGGCTGGCCGAGGAAGCTCTTCAGCAATGGTCTGAGCTGCTGCTGCTGATTCCTCCAGCAACTTTATCTGAGGATAAAGAACAAAGGCAGGAAAAGAGGGGAAGGAAGGATGCAGGGAGCTACCACCTACCAACTTCTAACATCAAATGGCTGCAAGACTTCAGCCTGGGAACCCTTTGAAGTGTGATTGATCCTCATAAGCTACTAAAGTGGGCAAAACCTTTTTATTTGAAACGAAAAAAGGTTACATCAAACTAATCTCACCACTGCAAATGCAAAGCCATAATCCCTGAGTAGAAGCCAAGCCCTGCTGAATCCAGCAGAATACAGAACAGAATCTGTACAGAACAGGCAGGAAGGAGAAGAGCAATGCTCTTCGTGACTTCTCTCCTGATCCCAAGGATTTGCCATGTGTTGTGAACTTTGTCAATCATTTGAAATGTAGGCAGCTCTGGATCACCTTTAGAGCAGTGCACATAAAACAGGGAGGCTCGTAAAAATAAAAGTCAACCCTACCACCCTCCTTAAACACTCATGTTTCAGCAGAGAATGGATCTCAGGTAGGACTATAAGTGTGCATTACCAGTCTGGATATTGATTTAACTTTTTTTATTGACTTGGCATACTACTGCCACACAAAAAAAATTACGATATACTTGTGAAGTATACAAGGCAGAACTTAATCATTAGTTTAACCTCATACAAATGACTGCCATACAGTGAGCCCTCAAATATATGTGCAAAAACTAAGCTTGCATAGGAACATAGGAACTCAGAAAGCAGACTGATAAGTAATTCATTCACTGAATTAACTAACCTCCTACCTATGTGAATGAATGGTAATTATAGGTATCATAAAACAGAGTTACACAGTGTAACTGCACTGTAATTATATTACTGTATAAAAGGGTGACCCAGGTATTACACTGATAAATGATATGAAAAGCAGAAGAAAAATCCTAGCTCAGATCCAAGTGGATGGAACAAAGCCACAATGGTACCTATACAGCAGCTTTTACTGCCTTACCACCTCCCTGCCAGAGGGATGCTCCACATGTCTCTGGAGTGACAGTGCTGGTGTGTATCAGTACTGGAATTATACGCATGCTGCTCTGGTTTACTAGCATCCCTGGAATCACTATCCTGTGCTATTACCAGTGACAGGCTGTGAAGGACGGTCCGAAGACCTCTCATTTTGCCTCACAACCGTCGTCAAGGATGGGACAGAGACTGAGAGACTGGGACTCTAAAAACCCTGAAAACTCAAACACAGGGGTTCTGATCTGGCCTAGCCGAGGTGAATGTTTGCCAAGTGCTGTCTGCGAGTGTGTGCCTGCTGGACCAAAAACTGGTAACAATACAACAAAGCATTCCTATGGAATAACCCATTTGCAGGGAGCAGTGGTGCTGCATCTTGCTCCAAAGGAGCGCAGAGCCTGTTCTGTACCTGTGTTCCCTGGACCATGGACAATAAAACTATCACGGTTACATGGCTTCACCACCACTTGGCAGGCTACCCCCACTTTTGAAAAGACTATAAAGAGACTTACAAAGTTAACTAAAATTCGAGATCTCCCCAATGGACGAAGATGATCTATTGGTCGCAAAGGACCACGAGGACTTGTCTCATCTGTTGGTAGCTATTGCCCCCCTTTCCTTCTATCCTTTATTTTCTTTATATCTCTCTCTCTCTTCTATTGCATTATTGTGTTGTGGTACTACTTAATAAAAGTGTACCTGTTTTGATTAAAACTGAAACCCCTTGTGTCTTTCGCACTCCAAGATCAAACGAACTATCACGATTCCTGCTTATATTAATGGATCGTGACACAGGCAAACTACATAACAGAAGTAAACAGTCAGTTGCACAAATTCTGTATTCTTCCTGTAGAATATTTGGTTCTGGCAGACTTAATGTTAAATGTACATTTACTGGTCTAGTGCCAAGGCACTCTGCCCCATCTAGTCCTTTCTGTCTAAAGCTAAAGAACTGGAAGGAGGAAAAGAGATTATTTTTTTTGGTTTATGATTGTTGGGGTTTATATATTGCTTTCGCAGTGGCAAAGCTTTGCTGTTTACCTCTGTGACCTTTCCAGTGCCTAGTCATCTCAGAAGAGGCATGGGAAACACTCCAGTACACACTAACTAAAAGAGAAAGCTGGGAGGAAAGAAGGCATGGGAAGACATTCCCCAAAGAAATGAGATAGGATAGGAGAAGGAAATGAAGGGAATCTGGTCAAGTACATCACAATAGGACTTAGAGTAGCCCCGTTCAAACCCCACACATTTCCAGTCACAGGCATGGCATGCTTTGCCTTTATTCCCGACCCTGAAAGATGCTGGTTGAACGTGTGTAACACTGCCATCCAGTGCTGCTGGTGTGCCCCAGGCTGTAACCCCACCTCTGCACCCTGATATAGCCCATCCCAGAGCAAGGCCACTGTCCCAGCAGCGCCCAGTTATCACCATCCTTGATAATCTTCCAAGCTGTGTTCTCTTACCTGTGGAAGTCCTGGCAGAACTCTAGCCTACTGGGTGTGGAAAGGATTGGAGGGCACAGCTATCCCCAGTCACTGAGACATCTGGAGCATGTAGATCACATTATCTCAGAAGGTGAACCTATCCACATATTTCTCCCCTGTTGTCTAGTCTTTTAACAACTCCTGAAAGAAGATTTCTTATTTGCTAAATATGATAATAACTAGTTGCTTGCTCTTCGGCTTGGAAACTGTGATGTAATTGGTGTCCTTATTTCTGAAAGGGGGGCATTGTTGTTCAGCCCATAAGGGAGACAGAGTCACAGAGCAGTCATGAGGATGCTGGTTAGGTTTTGCTCTAATGGTTACCATAGTTAAATTTGATGAGAGGCAGATTTCCTTTTTTTTTTTTCAAATGAAAAGTTTCATGTCCCTCAAGGAATCAGAAGGGATATTCTTAGATATTTTTCAGTCTTGCCCTGATTTTTTTCTTTGAACTGGCTACAACCTTCTGATTAATATTTTGAGACCCATTTCAAGACTTCCCCCATAATTAATACAATATGTTGATTAATATAATACCAAACAACTTAGACACAAAAGCCCCAACATACGCAAAAGACAGTCTTTGTCCTTCTCTTTCTTCAAAGCACGGCTTTTCCTTTTTGTAATGCTACTTCAGAACTCTGTGCAAGCATCTGTCTCCCAGACCAGCTCACTCCCTTTTGCAGACAAACTGTATTCTGTATTCATTTTTCAACCCTTATCAGAGAGGTGTCTGGAACTTTTTCAGTACTAACTAAATTGGTAAATTTGCTACAAAATAGCAAAATTACAAAAATAGCTTCCTTCAACTGACCAGCAGCAGAATGTATTGCAATGAATTACAAAAATAGATCTGTTGGTTTTTGAACATGCTTCAGCAAGAAAGGTGCAGCTGAATTTGATAAAATATGGCCACTTTCTTTGCAACTTGCATAGTCAGGAGAAATTCTGCCTTCTGAATCAGGTGAATTTGAAAGGAAATCTTTGATGTAACACACAGAATAATGTCCTGCATAGCTGAGGGATAATAAACAAAAAAATGCCTCTTCTTTATTTTACTGGAGCTATATTTAGTTAATATTGAATAGATGAGTTGAAAATTTAATGTAATGATTGATAGTGGGGATGGTATTCTTATTCTTGCTCTGCAGAGATACATTATTATCAATTAAAGCAGATACTGTAGCTGCTGAGGCCAAGTAGTTAGCACACAGTATCTTTCATTTCTTTATGCTTCAGGTTTTTCAATAAAATTTCTTGACTATGCAGACTAATAACACTGTTTCTGAAAAAAATTCTAACTACTGATCGGTGTAGATGGAAAGATATAATAATTATTATATTTACGTAGGAAAGCAAACCCCCAGAGTTGGGTTTGGTTGCGTGGACGTTAGTTTTGGTTTACTCCATGGAAGAGTGTTAAACTCCAGAAATCTCTCAAGTAAAAGACTTCAATCAAAAGATTTCAAGATGTTCAGTTTTCAGTCTTTCCTCAGCCTTCAGGCTTTTCCTGATCTATTTATGTTGCTTCCACCTGCTCTGATAATCTTCAGCCATTACTTCCCACTTCTAGTAATTACAGGAGCCCTCTTTTGTTTGATAGCAAAAGAGTACAGCACTGAGCATCACCTGAGATGTCCTTCCAGCAACAACCTCATCTTGGATGCATGGACCACAGTCTCTGTTCTTCACCAACACCAGCCACTTTCAGATGACGAAAATAAATGCCAGAATGAAAAGGCTGTTATGAGAATTATGTGCAAACCATTAGAAAAAAACGTTATCATTACTTGCAGGGCTATTGTCCTAATTTTCCTACTTTCCAATGTGAAAGAGCCACTGGGGCACAGTGACCTCTCACACTTCCTAACTATAAGAAAAGCAACATGGAAGAACTCCTGATCTTTGATACAAATGTGTATAGTGTGCCAAGCACAAGAAAGACAAAGTGAAAATCCTCACTCACAGAGAGCTCTTCTGGAAGCACTGAAATGGAAACTGTGTGCTCGTTTGTGTAGAAGAGGGTTGTTGATCCCTGTTAGTATCAGTCTATTGCAGCACTGCTGTCAGTGTGGGCAGTGACACCTGCTGGCTCAGTCCCCTCCATTGCTGCCTTCCTTATCCTTGCTGGGATATGTGATAGAGAAATATTTCTCCTTAAATGTGAAGGTGGACCCTTCTGCTTTTAGGGTCCAAACATCAGTGCCTAGGCAGGACCTGATTAACAGAAGCAGTGCTTCTCCAAAAATCTGGTGTGTGAAACAGCTCAGCTGGGCAACAAGTGACAGGAAGTCTCAAAGACTGACCTTAGGTAAAAGTTAGGTCGTGTATTTGCCCAGGGCAATATACATCCATGATGGGGAGACCCCAAGGCTCACAGCAGCTGGAGTGTCTTGCTCCAGTGGCAGGACTGATTCCCAGGCAGAGGGACACCAAAACCAAACAATCTGCCCTCAGATTCTCTGGCTCCTCATCCTACTCTGCCCATCTTTGCACCTTTGCCAGATAAATCAGCAGGATAAGTTACCTCTCTACCACAGCAAAGTGAAGCCCTGTACAAATCACGGAGACACCTTGAGTCAGCCCTGCTCATTGGTATCTCTAACTGTAGCTAACGGGTGTTTCATCTGCTTTAATCCTTGCTTCATAAAAAAATTACTAAAATCTTAATTTTGGACCTCAGTCAAATAGAAGTCCTCCAAATGCACCATAAAAATGAGTCACATCCACGTTTTTTTGCCATCCTCAAGGACTATTGGTTGCTCTTCCCACCACTAGCTGTTCCCAGTATAGGACTATATTCCACAGTTATCTCCTGTAGGAATCTAGACTTTCGCACTCCATTGTACTGGGTCTATCTGAGCCCATAGCATCCTTAACAACGCTTTAAGATAACACTGCACTGTTTTGACTGCTGTGAGCACAGTGCCAGGCAAGGGTAAGATTTTGGGAGGGAACACGAGCAAGCCAGCTGACCCATACTGACCAAAGGGATATTCCATATATCATATGATGTCAGCTCAGATACAAAGCTAAGGGAAGGAGCAGGAGGTGGAGAGGGCATTGGCTGTTTTCCAGAGGCCGCCCACTGAGAAGACAACAGAAAAGTGTAGGGGCCCTGCTTCTCAGGATGTGAACTGACCTCATCGTAAATTGGAAGTAGAGACTAGATTTTTTTGCTTTGCTTTTTGCACACTCAGGTTCGGTTTTGCTTATAGTAAACTACACTGCCTTATCTCAAAACCCGTAAGTCATTTTTATCTTATTTTTCTCCCTTTTTCCCCTGCCTGGCTGGGAAAAGGGAAGGGGGCAAAAGACTCTGCAGGCCCTTGGTGTCCAGCCAAGTTCAATCCGTTACATCCATCTTTACATTAGCCTTTAAAGTCTATTTGTGCCAGAAGTGCTCCTAGTTCAATAATGCATTTACATTGAAAGACATGGGAATAAAGGAAAGCAACTAAGTTTCTGTGAAGTGGAATCAATTTGCAGCAGATTCATGTATTTCAACTACATGTAGTGCTTATCTTGTATCTCGACCCAGAGTCATACAGGGTCATGAGTGGAATTCCTGTTAATTTCCATTCATTTCCTCAGTTCTCTGAGGTCCAGGGAAGGAATGCTACCCACAGTGAATCTTGGAGGACTTTGTCACATTTATTTCTAAATTAAATAGTCTTCAGCTTTCAAACAAGAACCTTGACAGACAGAAGAGCGCTGAGGGGAATCATAGTCTTCACTTTGCTCAGACAATTAATATAATGCTGGCTCCCCAATGCCTCCCATCCTGCATGGTTATGCAGGATAAATCTACAGAGAGATTTTTCCTTCATTCAAAATGCAAATCCTCAGAGCCCCCATTTTAGCTTTTGCCTAACTTTGGCACTGACTGTATCCCCATGACACCCAAGATCCCATCAGTAAAGCTCTCTGGTTGCTTAAATTTCTGCTTCTGGGCTTGCTCAAATATACTCAAGTCCTGACAGAACTGAACAACTCAATATTTCAATCCTACAGGGATTCACAGATAAGGCATGTCTGCAGCTGTATCCACTAACTGGCATCCCATGGAAATTTTGACAACCCAAAGCTAACTCAGACCGTGGTTTCAGGAAGGGGATGGTAGGGTGGTATAAACTACTATGGCTAAAATAAAGAAGATGGGAAAAGGGGCAAAGCATTTTCAAAGAGCTGGTTATGGTGTGTTTCTGTCAATACCAAATGTACCAGCAAATCCTGGTAAGGATTTTTTTGCAGGAGGATTTCACTTAACCAGTAAATATGGATAACAGGTGAGCCAGCCACCATGGTAATCAATGCCTGGGATGAGCAGCATGAATGAAGAGAAGTGTCCCTGTCATTCAAAATTAAACATGTGGCTCCTGCTCCTTTCTTGGCATTTGCTGCTGACTATCTCAGAGAGTCTCTGACTCTGTGTGGTAATTTTGTAGCTCAAATTAGACACCTAAATATTCACTTAGTCAGGCTTTTCATTTCAATGGGTATCAGGGCACCTAAGAGCTAAACCAAAACACTAGAACTGAGTTCTTTGCATCACTCAGCCTCTACTTTACAAGTGAGTTTTGCCTGGGAATCCCTGGAGTAATAAAAAGCATGCAAAGCAGCAAATTAGCTCTCTGGATTTAATTATGCATACGCATTAGTAATGGGAGTAATTGCACTGTCTCAGTCACATTGCACAGTATACTTAAACCAAGCTGAAGAAATACCACTGGAAGCTACAGGAAAACAGATCAGATAAGAGGACAGCAGGTGCAATGAGGCTACAAGATTATCATCTCACCTTCTCTGGTAATTAACGGCAACAGCTCTCACCATACAGATCACAATTCTCTCTGTCGCTGCCTTCTCATGAAGGGATACTATCAGATAGTCATCCCTCTGCAAGACAGGAGGAAGTGTATTTCCTTACTGTATATTCACTAAGAGCCTCAAATTGTCTGACTGCTTACCTGGAGCTGCCTGTAGAACAGGTGCACACACTGGGTATTCATGGTCTTAAGCGGAAACATCTTGGGGCTCATGTCTGCTCCGCTAATCCTGTGCTTCTGTGCAACAGAAAACAAATATGCAGGGAAAAATTACTCCTTATCCACCAAGTCATCCCAGGACACAACCCTCTTCCTGCACTAAGTCCAGCAACATATTACTCAGCAATACAGTGCCTCCAGTAATCTGTTCACTCAACAAATTATTAAGTTAAACTGAACGAGGGAGGCAAACCAGAAGTGTTCCCTGTGGGGACTGTGTGGTGTTAGGAAGTACTGGACATGGGGTGTGTGTGTGTGTGGCTAGCACAGGCTTAGAAAGGAAAGCCTGGATTAGTCTGAGTTTGTGGAGAAACGTATTTCCTTCCTGGCACAAACACTTGCTGAGGCAGAACACTCTCCATCACATGCAGTTTTACCCAATTTGCTGTCAGACCTTCCTGGAACCTCTGTGTTCTCTTCCAGAACAGGCAGCACTGCCACTGTTTTTCAAAATAATCACTCACCTTCTATGTGCTTCTCCTTTCTCAGGGACTGAGGGTGTTTTCATCTTCTTTGACATCATGCCATGTTTTGATTCCTTGACCCCAGTGGTAGCCTTGGAGGTCTCAAATGCACCCAAGTGTCTTCCAAACTCATCCTCCTCATGTCTGTAATTTTATACTCAGTAACTCAGAAAATAGCAAATAATGAAAAATTGGCAGTTATGCTGTCATTTGCCTTCATCAGATACAGTCAAATTTAAAGATCCCAAACAAATTACTGAAGAAACGTGCCCAGATGACCAAACAATATATTCAGCGTAATTTCACTTGGGAATGAAAAAGTAGACTATACACTACTAAAAAAACAATGTTACTGTCAACTTGAGGTTATTTAAAATGACGTGTGAAATAGTAAAATTTTAGGAGTTGAATTTTGTGCAGTCTTGACAACGTGGAAGGGAAATTCTTGGGCAGGTCACAACCCTCTGTTCCAACGTGATCAAAGTCAGCCATTTTCTGACAAAAGGGAAGGGCAGTTTTGGAATGTGTACGTTTAAGCACGTATGGTGAACTAGAAGAAACACAAACCCTTTTGGTAAAAATGGTGTGTCTGTCACAAAGCATAGGCAGGTCTCATGAGGTGAGGTGCTGTTGGTAAGGACTGACTGATCTATGGACCTAAAACATGGGGGAAATCAAACTAATTCTAAGGATATTAAGCACATGCTTCAGCTGTGGGGTGTGTTGTGTATGGGTGACAGGGTAATAAAGTGACTTGACAGAAGCTGTTTAATGCTAAAAGGTTTTGCTATCTGATGCCCCACCATCTTTCATGTTTGGGTGACATTTGTCTTGCCAAAGAGAGTTCAAACTGAGTGCATAACACAGCTCCATCTCCAGTGAGTGGAAAACTGAATACATATGTATGTACTCAAAAGCCATTTTCCGTAAGTGTAAGCAAATATAAATGCTACATGAAAAGGAAGAGTACACACATTTATGTATGGAGTTCAAGTAAGTGACACCAACCGAAGACCAAAAAAAATCAAAGTGCCACTCTGTATACATACATGCTAACTGGGAAAAAACATGTCATATTTCTAGTCAACAAACCTTCTAGAGCTGTGTATTTCAAGTGAAATAGTGTGCTCCTGGATAAAACATGCTCCTGTCACTTTTTCTATCTGTCCTGTAAAGTGAGGATAGATTAATTATCTGAATTGTCAACTTACCTTCAGCCAAGATGTTGGAACTAGCAGAGGGGATTTATGAGGAGTACAGTATCTGTTCTCCATTTACCTAAAACACATCCCTACAGTCATGAAGAGTGGAATGAGATAATGCCATTCAGCAAACTGATCACACAGAGTCTGGCATTTCCCTTTGGGCATTACAGCAGAGAAAAATAATGCATATACAACCCAAGATCTAAATAATGGAAGGGACTTTCAGCACAGTTAGTTAAAGTGCTGCAGTAGTTATCTACCAGTATCCACCCATCACAACAGGAAATACTGTGCTTCTTTAAAGGTTCAGAATTATATAGAATACAAATGCATTTTTTCCTCCTTCCTCTTCTACCCTTTGCCACAAAGATTTTTTTCTTCTGGAAAAATGGCATCTCTTTCACCAGCTACTTTTAAATATTTATTGATGAATTTAATATTCTTTAATATATCAGCTTAATATTCCTTAGCATTCCAGCTTCCCTCATCATTTCACCAGAGTACTTTAATCCTGATTGGTGAACACTAGAAAAATAGTTTTTTTACCCTTTCAAATCAATGTGAAATAAACATCACCCTTGGCGCCAGTGAATCCTATGATTCTTCATCAACACAAGGAGCAAACACAGCCAGGACTTATTGGCCTGCAGGAGGCTCCATCTGAAACACTGGCAAACTGCTGCTGCTGCTCTCAATGACCTTTGAAGTGGGCAAATATACATATATTCATATGTACACATGCTTGTATTTATACACACACACACACAGAGTAAAAGAAGAGGGGGGAGAGAGGTGAATTTGTAAAGTGATGGCTCTTCCTTCAGAAAATAAACCGAATAGCTGTCTTAGTTTAAAGATAATTATGTGATTCAAATTTGAAGACATGAGACCACTAGATACTGAAAAGAGAATAACCACTCTAATTAGAGATATATACATGTATATATGTCTACTGTATATCTAAACAAGAGAAACACAGAACATGCAGAAAAACACCTCCAAAAACCACTGAAAAACTTGTAGGGAACAGAAGAAAGACACTGTCCCCTGTTAGAGTTGATTCATAAGTCTCCGAGGTCACGGGAGGACGGCAGCCGCCACGCCTGGGTGGCAGTCCAGGACTCCCTCATGAGCTGATGAAGGGGCAGAGAGAGACAAACAATCCCAAGAGAAGAGGGGAGAAAACCTCTGAATATGAAGTAATTCGCCGATGAGGTCAAGCTGAACCCAAGCGAAGGGCGGCAGAGTTGCTGCAGTCAGAGAGCGAGGAGGACCCCACGCTGTCTTCCCCATCCGAAGTCGAGCAGGAAGGCAGCCTTCATGTGCCAGGGCTCCAATACATCATCTCCCGCGTCATGCTGTGGGGGGCTGGAGCAGCCGGGGTGTCCTGCTTCGCTCCCTCGTCACGCGGTCACGGTGCCGTGCTCCCCGCTGCCAGCGAGTCCGTCCCTGCCTGCGGTGGTGCGGGCCCGGCCCTGACTTCACCGTGGCAGCACCGCTGCCAAGCCATGCCACTGCCTGTCTCACCACTGCCTGTCTCACCACTGCCACTCCCGCAGCCACCGAGCCAGGTCAGCCGCTCATGCCGTGCCATGCCGGCCCGCACCCCCGCCACTCCGGGGAATGAGGAGGCAGGCACCACTGCCTGTGCGGGGGAGCCCGGGGGTAAGACCCGTGCCTCATCACCTCCTCCCTCTTGTCTTGCGCGTATTCGCACCCTTCACCCCCTAGAACCCACCGCCATGAGCATGAGAAGGGAAAATCGAACTGACAAACAAAACCGAAACCATCACAATAGCAAAACCATCATGGGAGAGCTCCATAAAGCTGCAAGCAATGCTGGCTAGAGGGATGAAGCTGATGGGGCTCACTCTGAAATAAGTTTGCTGCAGACAAACTATTATCTGTAAACAAACTATTATGACAAACTGTAGACAACTATTATCTGAGAGCAAGGCAACACATAGGATGAAATACGGCAGGCATGTGCTGCCCTCAGATTGGTTTTCTGTAATCCACTGCTGAACTTGTTCATGACATTTAAGAGCTGTCACTACTATTGCCAGTGCTGGGAAGAGGGCAGAGCCTGCTCTCAGAGAGCTGGGAGAACATAATTGTCCTTTAGGACTGCAAGGCTATGCAGCATATTGAGGGGAAAAAAGGTCCAGCTATCCTTTTCCAGTTCAGGGAACACCTGTGAGGTCTTCTAACATGTGGCCTAAAGATAATTTATTCTGCATTACGCTTTTATTAAGCATTAGTGCCCTAATTAAAATGATTCACAGTTCTTTTTTTAGTTTTGTTTCTGTGTTATCCCAGCTGGTGGTGGAAAACAGGATGAAGAAGGGATTTTAATGCCCCTTTACATGTCTGACAAGAGATAGTTTTTCTGCTCTAGGCTATCCCAAAAGTACTGTCCAGCTTTCAGTTCTGCTTCCACCACTGTCACATTAAACATCCTCTACTTTTAGGGCCAGATTTCCTTTCAAGGGTGGAAAACATGGTAAAGAACAAAGGGAAGGTTTTCTTTCTCAGCCACATGCTGGCAGGCAGCTACAGCCCACCAACACTGAGTTCTTGCATGGTCAGCCCCAGGGCTGGCATCGCTCCCCAGAGTGCTGTGAAAAAGGACTGTGGTGGCCCAGCTGTCCTTCAGCAAAAGAATGGCCCAATGGTGATGCTGTGCACCAGCCAGTCCTGCCACCCCCACCCTCCCTGGGACCAAGTTGTTTTCTTATATGACACAGTGCAACTGAAGTTGCAACCAACCACTGCAGGTACGTGGCAAATACTAAATCACCCTAATTAAACAATATCAGATCTTGCAATCTACATACCTGATGCTAACATGACATCTCAGGATGGAGAATTTCAGATTTTCCTCTAGGTGAAACCAAAATTCAAAACCTAGATGTTTACCCCCAAGGGATCCCAGACCTCCTTGTACAGACAACTTACATTGTTACTAGACTGACAAAACCCAATGGAATCAGAGATTTTATTAGTTAGCTCAAAGCTCTGTATCTAACCTGAGATTGCTGAAGTGCTCTTTCAACACTTTACTGAACTACTAAGTGGCTTATTAGTAGTTTGACCTTAAAACCAGATCAGATTTCAAATAAGTTTCAAAAAAATTTCAGGCAGGTCAAACACATATGACTATATCTCTTGGGAATGGCTGCCCACCATTCTCAGAACAAATTCCTGGGGTTTTTTGCAGCTTTTATACAGTGGGCAAAGACTGCAATTGTTTGATATAAAATCTCTGGTATTCACCCTCCACCACCCTTCAACACATACCCTTGATACAGAGTTTTCAAATGGATCCAGAAAGATTATAAATATAAAAGACAGCAAATATACTAACCTATTAACTTTCAGATACTTCAGATCACAACAAAATCAGTACCACTCATATAAAATACAGAAGATGAAAAAGAAGAGAAGCAAAATCTCTTCTGACAACCTGCAGTCACCAGCTAAATTTATTTTGGGACCTGGTGCAAACAGACTTTGTGAAGGAGCAATGAGGAAGGGAGCAAGATAAAGGCTATCACCTCTAAAATCTACATACACTCAAGTGGGAGTTACTGCAGTAGCAACATGAGCAATACAAATTGCAACAGAAGTCCTGTCAGTTCTTCTTACAAGTATCCCTTAGCCAGATTCCCTGCATCGTCTCCTGGTGATATTTAACAATAACTGGCAGTTGTGGATGACAGAAGATCCACATAGAAAATTTTCCATACAAAGGAAACACTGATAGAGCGTAGGTTCATGGGGGAATCATACCTTTTTCCTACAGGGACCTCCACTGAAGCAACAAAGTCAATGGGACAACACTGTCAATGACCTAAATTACATTTAAGAAATCAGCTGTGACCATCATTGCCAACATTGCTCAGGAAAATTCCATGTAAACAGGGATTTTGCTACTTTCTAGTAATAAAAATATGTATTGCACCCTTGAACTGTAGTGAATCTTTAAACTGTGGCATCTTTAACTGCCTTCTGGGGACCATCTTCAGGAAAGAGTTTTAAAATTTTGGTGACACAAATAAGCAGCAGCAAGATAAGCTGTGAAATGCATAATAACTTATACTGCAGATCATAATAATCTTCTATTTTAGCCACAGTAGAGTGTTGCTACCAAGAGAAGATGAAAACAAATTGATATCCAGATCTTTTTAGGGCAAATGACTTCTTTTGTTACAGTGGTTAGTGTGAGTTACAGTGAGCACAGAGTATAAATTATAAAGACAGCCTATGCCAGTGTCCCTGTATTTTTAGGAAGCACCATCTTGGCCAAACAGGAATACCTTTCAGGTCACACATTAAACAAGAGAATGTCTTCCACTTCTCTGATAAATACAAAGAAGGATGGTAAATTAAGGGTACATAAAAGAGTGCAAATGCTTATGTAAAGGAATTTTATGCCAACTCTGAAAAGAGGATAGAAACAAGCTATGTTCTAAACATTCCTGAGAGTTCCCAAGTGATGTCACATCAGTCAGGAGTGAGCTGGTGCCATGGACCTAAGAGTACCTGCCACGGAGCCGTGGCAGAACAAGGCATGCGCATGGGCACGTCTGTGTGACAGTGCCTGGCTCTCCTGGCTACATTAGGCAGAGTCAGCAGGGTGTCTCTGAGTTGGTTAAATTCAGAGCAAATAATTTCACTCCCAGAGTGGGAATGTGTTGAAACAGTACTGTGTCTGTGCCTTAATCCATCCCCCACTCTGTTCCTGGGGGGAACACGCAAATTTGAAAAGATTCCCTGGTTTAGCCAGCAGCAAGTAAAATGCTCTTAAGCTGCTCAGTCCTGCCAGGAACCTGCATTAGGCACTGGCTCTGGCAAATGATGTAGTTCATCTCGTGGAGGGAGGACTCTGCCAAGGTTTTTCAGAAGTATTTGTGGTTTCTACAGTTATTGGATCGTGTCATGAATAGGTCTCCATTTATTGTCAGCCTTGTGATGCTTTCAACCTCTCCTTGAACACATAGCTTTCTGTTGCCTTTCCAACAAGTAGAGCTGCAAAGCCCAGAAATTACTGGGAAGGCTTCCATAAGTACATCTAGTCCTCAGCAAATCACAGCAATCAGTCTAATAGAGAAATTTAACAGAATCTTTCTAGTAATTTTGTTGTGCTAACTGCACACTGCTGTGGTTACTCACAGTAATTTGACCATGCTGTAAGTCACCTTGCCATAACACCCTGGATTTTCTGTCGCCTGCCTTGCTCCTCAGTCACTGACACAAGGCTCAGACGTTCCACCCTTATCCCCCTTGCCATGCTGCTCCAGAGGTGAGGAGCAGACACAGCAGAGAGGAGAATGACATTAACAATGCAAATGTCCTAGAGAAAGCAAATTAGAAGCTACATGTATTCATTTCTCTGCTACACTAATACATATAAATATAAATCTGACTTACTGTCAGTAGGCATATACTCTGTGCCAGCACACATCAAACCTCCTAAACAGGAGAGACCAGGGAAGAGGTTTTGGAGCCACATATGGGCAGAATGGACAAATTGCAAACTGGTGTTGGCTCTTCAAAGAGGATGCCACCAGTCCTGCAGCTCAAGACAAGTACAGGAGAAGGTAGGCTGATGCAGCAACACTGCATCTAGACCACAGCACACAAGATAGTATGAAGGGATTGAGCAGTACAGAAATCCTACATGTAAAATGTTAATGAAATGCAGTTTGCTTTTGCACAAAAGAGAAAAAACGAATACCTTGGAGAATTACATTAATTCCCTTAAGACTGACTTAATGTGTATGTCACATTTGAGACACTTACTATTAAGTACAAGCTATTTACTAAGTTTTTCTTACATTACTGTAATTTCCTCTTTTTAATGGCTTTGCTTTATTGGAAAACTTTCCTATTAAAGTTGATTGTTGTAAGTTGTCCTTGTGTAGAAAAAAAGATAGCCAAGTACACAAGGTGAGAGGATTACAATGGCCCTAAGTTAAATGCACGATTAAAGTGCTTTGGTGGACGGCTGAAGTGTTAACCAATTTACTGGGTTTGAACCTTAAGCACTTCCCATTCATTCTTAAGGGGAGCTCAGCCATAGGTTCCTGTGACTGTGTCTACAGCACAGTTCAAACTTCTCAACAGCAAGGTTGGATTATAAAACTGATTCATGCTTAGGCTCTCAGGAAATCAACAAGTCTTTAAGAAACCAACAATACCAGCATCAAAAGGCTTCAGTTAGCAGTGATGACCAAAAAGAAACTTTACCTTGGTTTTCCTTTTTTCTTCAGCATGGAGTAACCTGTAGAATTCTTTTCTAAAACTGGCAGATATATGCGGAATTGGTTTCATCTGATGGATGCTGTGATTTTTATGCTTCCTGTAAAGGTATATGGTACAGTAGTTACACCATTGATGCTCCCAAATTGGAGAAGGGTGATGCAAGAATCAGGTACTGATGACTGAGGTAGTTTCATGTTATATGGCTGTTTCAGCTTGCATGTACTATGTGCCACCCTGCTGCATATGCCTCTTCCATCTCTGGATATGGGGAAAGATGGATGAAACCAGGAAGGAATCTGCTGGAAGAGCTATTGAAGATTGCAAGCAGTGCCCTCCATGACTAACCTCAGGTCTGCCCAAGGGGCAGCCAAACTGAGAACAACTTGAAGAGACTCCAGTATCTGTTAAATCTTCAGAACTTTTTCCATTCATTGTTCAAGCAGGACAGTTCCCCACAGGCTAATGGACTGGACTGCTATTGTAACAGGGTGGGGTTTGCTATACCACATTGTTAATGCTGAATTTTTTTATAATATCTGGGTTGGTCTCTGGTATATAGCAACAGTTTTGCACATACATAAGCTTACAACTCACTAAAAATACATACAGTTATGTTAAAACTATCACAGTTTAGTCAAAACCATCGTTTGGCACTATGTGTTACAGTTTCCCTGTCAATTTCAGTAGATGTGGCAGGGAGGTGAGGTGGAATATGCACTGCCGACCTCCACACACGGTTACAAGTCCCCTTCCAAGCTGCCTAGTAATGAGAACTTAATCTGGAGTACCCACAGAAGGAAAAAACCCTAAATGTGATTGTGCCATTTCAACAAACTTAATTAGCTAATAAAGGTCAGTCTCATTAGCAGCTCTTCAGGGAAGTATCCACTGAAAGAAATTAAAAAGCAAAAGAATTTTAACAAGCTGTCCTCCATCACCCGAACCAGACATTCCAAGGAGGACTCGATTAGAAACCATTTCTTGAACTAGCGATGAAGGAAGCTGTTGATACACAGGTATTCTGTGACAACTAAAATGCATTTCTTAACAGCCAGAAGATCATTCAATGTCATGCAGGTCTCTACTTACTCTCTGCACAGAACATAGAGGGTCCATAAAGGAAACCTGCTTCTGAACTACATCTCCTAATTACCTCTCTATGCCCCAGCACCCAGAATCCTGTCTCCCTCCGTGTCCTGTGTAGTCAAGCTCCTACACAGCACCCTGATATGCCATTTCCTTTGATTTCTGCATATTCTGCCTCCTGCCACTATGTGTTAATAGAAGCTGTTGTCTACTCATGGGTCTGTGTTATGGTTTGACTCCGGCTAAATGCCAAGAACCTACAAACACATCCAAAATTTCTCAGAGAAGAAAAAAACCATCAACTTTTGTGATAAGGATTATAAGCAACTGTTTATTAACTATGTCACAAGCAAAACAGGCTCTAACTTAGAATATTAAGAATTCACTACTACTAAAATCAGAGCTTAAGAGGTTAAGAGTGAGAAGTTTGATAGATGTTACAGACACCTTCTCCCCCCACCCCTCCCTCTAAGATCTTTCTCCTTCCCTCAGCGGCCCAGGAAGACAGGAGTGGAGGGGTTATGGTCAGATGTTGTTTCTTCTCAGGAAAAAAAGAATCTACTCCCAGGCTTTCCCATTGGGTTTGCTCCCGAAAACAGTCTGTTACAAACTGTCTAGTGAGTTGTATTGACAACAGCTTTTTCCAGGCGTTGTTGTCACGTAAGTCACTTCACCATAGGTGCAGTCATTCAGGTGCTGCTTGGCTGCTCCAGTGTAGGTTCTCACGGGCCACCAGTCCTCCCAAGAAATGCTGCTCTGCTGCTCCAGCGTGGGTCTCGTAGTTACGTACTGCACGTCCCTCCAGGAGAACAGGTATCTCTTGGGAAAGCAGAATATTAAATATATAGGAAGGGAATGAGTTCAGGGCATCCTCACTTCTGTTGGAGAACAGAATAATGTAGGATAGGCTTTCCTCCACAGGGCTGTTGTGCTTCCTGTGGCCGGATCTGCTTCAACAGAAAGTTCTAGAAGAAGAGACAACTGGTCCAAGAGATCTATACCTATGAGATGCACAGCTGCTACCCAGACAAAGAAGAGGGTAAGTGGAGAATAATTTCTTTACTGATGCTGAAGATGAACTTCCTTAAGAGTGATCCCGAAGTGCTCAGCAAGCCCTGAGGATCCTGAGTCATTTTTCTCTGGACACTTTCCTCGTGGGATGGAGCTGTTGGTGGCTGTGGCATCATTCACTCCTACTGGGTTTTTCTCTAGAAGTTTTGTGCAGCTTCAGGGGAAAAGAAAGAGAAGAGATTGTAAAACCCCCTGAGCATGCTTTAAATGGTGCTGTCTGTGACAGGATGTGTGTGGGGGTGGTCTTCCTTCCTCTACTGTAGAAAGGAGAAATAAGTTTTGAATTTGTTTATCCTTTTGTGATAATCACAACCAAGATGAAGAAAACTTGTTCAAGTTGACATTTTCAGGTAGCCAACATTTTAGAAAATGCCTTGCAATCTTTTTCCTGGAAAGGGGAATAAGTGGAGGAATCAGGAGATTATAAAGCAAACAAATGGAGGAACCCTCCTACATTCAGATTTTAAAAATAATTTCCTGTGAAAATACTTTGACTTTTTTTGTTCTGCTTACTTTTCAATTTGTTACTAAAACAAAAATTTAAAACCTCCCTAAATATCCACCTCAATATGCAAATTTTAGAGAAAATTATGATTAAACCATTACGATTAAACAAAAAAGATGATTAAACCATCTTGACTAGTCATTTTCACAGCCATGGAGCCCTTTGTGGCTCATGCCTTGCCTTAGTGCTATAGCACTGAATAAATGCTGTCATGGGGCTTACAAGAGTAGCACTTGTGAAGACTTCAGCTTTTACATTTGCTTGCTTGTTCTTAAAGACAGATTTAAAGGAGCTTTGAGGCCTTAAAGTGACCCTTTCATTCCTGATTAAACAATAGCTGTTCACGGAGACTGGTTTTCCCCATTTTGTTTTTATACAGACATTTGCTAGCATTTATTTTTCTGGTAAAATTCAGCTTTGTCCCTGGCTGGCCAGAAGCAGTTCTTCATTCAGTGTCACCTTGCCCCTTCCCCACTTCTGCTTTCTCTGGTTTTTTGGAACCCAACATTTCTGGACGAGGACATGCAGGCAGTGGGCAATAAGCAGGGAGCTGCTCCACCCAGTGGGTGCAAGCAGCAGGTACCACACATGATTCTTAAGCAGAAAAGCATAGGAAACCTGGAGTGAAGGTTTTTAAGCGAGGGATGCATATCCCTGCCTCTCAGGCAAGATCATATCTCATCACGTCCCATCTTCAGCTGCAAGGGAATGATGGAGATGCCACAGATGAGGGCAGGCAGGGCTCATTACACTAAAAGTAGCACAGTGCACATACACTTGTGCTAGTTTGATTCCGTGACACCTGGCTGCGAATAAAAGCAGTCGTTACTTTTAGTAGTACAGTATATCAAAGCTTCTGTGTTAAACACACATCCTTATAAAGCATATCCAATACACTGATAGATGGGGACCAGGAATATCTGCTTCTGCCCATGCCTTGGCCCTTCCCTCTCACGACATTGGCACCAGGCACAGTCAGGCAGGGTTTTGTATCAGTCAATACAAGAGGCTTTGCATATGAATGATGTGAAGCCTGGGCACAAGCACTCCTGCTCTGCTGATTCACCCAGGCAGGCAGTCCAGGCTAGTCTCATTATCATCACCTCTGAAATGTTAATAGCAGAGTGCCTTGAGGGGAGGATAATAACTCGGAAGAGGGACAAGGTCAGAGGATATGCAGTTTATTAAAGAAATACTTTAAGGTTGAAACTAAGTACAGCACTGTTTTGGGAGGAGGCAAGCTTAGACAATAAACCACTGAACAGTAGAGGCTACTAGAAGTGAGTTGCAGAGCTGAATTTCTGCCTATCCCTTTCTACAAAGGGAAAAACCTAAGGGAGATTTTAAACAGTGTGTTGTGACACAAGCAGCCCTGGATGTAAAGAGAAGACTTCTGTGTTCCTCAGGTGAAACAGCCAGTTAATGCTTGACCCTCAAGTATACTTTGCAGGAGACTAAAATGACTCCAGACCACTACATGCCAAAACAGCTCTTAGTCCATGATCTAATCCTTGCGTTTTTAGGCAAGTCTGCAACATTACTCTGTTTCCTGTGTTAAAGGAAGTACTGTTACTATTATTATTTGATAGCTTTATACTGCAATGGCCGTGAAAGCATCAGGAAAGTTCATTGAATTGTACAAGGTGCCACGAAGATTTATAATTGATGGTGCCCCCTGAAGCATCCCTGGTGCCTTACAGCAGGCAAGCAGAACAAGCCCTAGCAGCAGGTGCTTCAGTTCGGCGCATAATGAAGCACGGCAGACACTACTCTCTGCTGACCAGAAACTGAGATTGGAGCCCTCTGATGCCTTCCTCCCTCAGGTTTGGTTGCATGGAGGGCCTGGCAACATCAGGCAACTTCTCTGCTCCCCTAGGCTGCTGGGAAGATGCTGAACACACCACTGCAGAGATCTGGGGGAGCTCTGGAGCCTGGGATCACTTCAAGGTTAGGCTTTCACAGAGAACAGGCATCTTACCCCTGACAACACCTAGGCTACAGGAGAAGGGTAAGAAATCAGGGGAACCCATCCCAAGCATGCTGTCACTACAGTATTAAAACAAGCTTTTAAGTAGGGGCAGCCTCTCTTCATACCTCTTCTCCAAGTTCACATCAGGTTTTAACAGTGCTTCTGACTTGGGCTAGCTGGCCTGATGTGGACTACACACTCACCTCTTTATATTTTTGCAGAGTTAATAACCTTGGCAATGTGGGTACACAAAACCCACATTTATTTCAGACCTACAGTGTTAAGTTTTATGAAACTGCTCCACAGCTGCTCTGCCTAGATGAACAAAGGGTTGTGAGGAGATGTAAAGATTCCCAATTGCAACTACGTGCATATTTGTTTTCTGCTCTGTAACACTGTGCAGTGCTGGCTATGCAGTGACTAACAAGTACTTGTGGGACTGATAAGCCTTTTCAACCTCATTTAAACACTGGAAGCTCTGGGGAACAGAGGAATATGACCTGTCAAAGAAGTCTAAAGAGGCCATTTTGATCTGAAGGATGAGCCCAGAGGAAAATGAGATGACGTGTGTCAAGCTGTCCCCTTGAGTATCAATGTGACCTCTGGACCAGCCCTGCTGCCTGCATCACTTTTGGCCTCCTGACAGGCCATTTGGTTCCTCATGGTGCAGCTGATGGTCTTCCCAAGAAGAGCAGCTAGGGAACCTGAAATAACTTACATTTGCTGAGCAGAAAGATCCCTGTGTTTTATTACCTTATGTCCTCCTTGCTGGGCTGCAGTACTTGCAAACGTTATGTAGGATAAAGACCAACCTCATGTCATTGTGGCAGTAGTGACAATGCAAAGTGCTGCAGCTGCCAGGAGGACAGGCAGGTCTCTGCACAAGTTGCTACTGGCATTTTACAGTCTCTTCCCCATAAAGGCATTAGCAGGACTTCAGGGAATTGCATTTGCTCACATTAGAGCTCAAGAATTATATTCTCAGAAGGATTTTTACAAGCAGAAGGATAATGAGGATGAAATAAGCAAATTCATCAGAGAAAGATACCGGCTTGGCAGGTTACCTGTTGGCATTCTCTCACTTTCTTTTAGTGGGTAGGGTTGGAGTCGGTTTTTTTGATGGTACTTCCAGTTTTGCTGATACACATTTCATTTTAGCAAAAATGAGACAGGTGAAGAAGGATGACTTTCCAGCAGTAGGAAAATACAATTTTGTCTCCAGTTCTTGCTGCTTGTTGCCAGGAAGACTAGAGGGTACTACATACAACTTCATTACCAAATCCTGCATCTTGCCTTTACTCCTCATGCCCTGGGGGAACAGTAGAGATAGAATGCTCTTCAGCCCAATCTGTAAAGACAAATTTTTCACCACTCAAACTGCTTGTTCTTTTTCAGCTTGCTCAACTGAATACAGCTGAGTGCTTCAGCTCTGAGCCTACTGTAGAAAAAGGGCTGAAAGAATTTGATAGTGATGGCAATGGACATACACACAGCAGGAAGAATGGGCTGGCCTTCAGGACATTGTTGGGGCACAGGCCTGCAGAGGATACACTTCCTCCTGTTACCCTTTCTTTTTAATCAATGTGCTCAATGTGGCTGCAAATTCGTGGTCCTAGCCAATAGTAGCAGCCCTGCACTACACCCAGGTGCTCCCTGGGTCCAGTGAACTGCCAGCTAGCCAGGAAAGAACCTTCTAATGTAGCTAAAGCTCTGTTTCATAAACCTGTAAGCAAACCAGCAGTTCATATATGCGTGATGTGTTCCAGGATTGTTTTCATGCTTACATAACTTACATATTTTGAGGCATCAAAAAACAGTCAGCAATTTTCTTTTAGCTGAAGAACACTTCCAGCAGCAGTTTTACAGACAATGGTTATATGTTAAGCTGACCCCACCTCCACCTTATGCTCAGCTGAACAACTGAACACTTCATCCCAAGAAACACTAAGGTGCAAATGGGGTATGTTCTGCTTCTGCTGCTGCTTTAAGATTAGCAATCACATCCATTCATCCACAACAGCAGATATAAAAAGCAGAACTGCACATTTCTTATCACTTGACAGGTGATTCTACCCACTGAGAAGAAACTCTGCTGTCTACAGCCTAGATACAGCACAGCGGGAGGAAAACAGGCTATGACAATCACGCATCTAAAACACCTTACAACCATAAAAAGGTAGGAGAAGAAACAGGAATTGAGCAGAGCTGCCATGTACAAAAAGTTAAAGGAACATTCTTGAGAAAAGTGTTTTGCTAGAAAACCAGTACGTGAAATTCTTTTAATCTCCAGCCTGCATCTATGGAAGATGTGGAGTAAGAGGAGAATAGGGAAATCATGTAATAAGAGCATTACATGCTTTGTTTTACTAGGGAACTGCTGCCAAACTACCAGCATGCTTTCTTCTTTATCATGACAGCTATATAATATCAATAGCATTTACTTGCTGAGAAACACAGCTGAAAACCAAAGATAAATCAGCCGTGACTTCTTAAAGGAACAGAATGCAACATTTATGCCGGAAATAAAACGTGTACCACAGATAAAAGACAATAATCAAAAGCTTCAGGATCTTTTCCCCAGCACACAGCATTCAGGCCCACAAAGGAGACCAATTTATTACAGTAAACTGGGCTTCAGGGTAGTCCCCAAGTGTGTGGCTGCAGCATCTCTTTTCACCATTCTAGCACTAGCAAGTTCCTGCACAGTGTTTTTTATTAGCAGAGAGCACTGTTCCTATGTGAGGCTTTCTATAAGCAGGCTGCAAAGCACTTCACAAAGAAAGTGGAGATCCTGTGTCTCCTGTTCCGAGAATCTAAGACAGAGACATGAAACGACGTGCACAAGATTCCCCCCAAAATGACAGCACGGGCCGGGCGGGGGCTGGCTGCGGTTGGCATCATGCACCAGCAGAGGGCGCCCCTTCCCTTCCCTTCCCTTCCCTTCCCTTCCCTTCCCTTCCCTTCCCTTCCCCTTCCCCTTCCCTTTCTCTTCCCGGCTCCTTGCCCGGCTGTCTCTGGGGGCTGAGCAAAGACAGCCCTGGCAGAGAGCAGGGTGCGCCAGGTGTGCCCGGAGGTGACAGTGACCCGGGAGGTCCCGGGTCTCAGCAGCGGCTCCCCTGACACCGGCACAGCTCAGTGACCTGCAGCGCCTGGACACGGTCTGTCCAACCTGGAGCTCCTGGCCTCACGCTCCGGGCCTTTGCGGGGATCACAGCCTGTCCTGCAAGTAGAGGGTCTCCTAGAGGAACTCCCAGAAGCCTGTTCTCGGTGACCACACTGACCGCAGCAGAGTTAGTCGCCCCCAGAATCGTAGGGACCGTGTAGGAGCCTTCCTACCTTTTCTTCCGGCTTAGTGGGAACGGGATAAAAGTCCTCCACGTGGCTTACCGAGGGCTCTCTCCCTGGTTGCCAACCAGTCCTTCATGTCTGCCCTGCTGGGTTTCTCCACGTCACTCAGTCGACACAGTCTTTGACCCACAGAGCGAGGAGCCCCTCACCTGCCACCAAAGGGCGGCTACAGGGAGTAAAGGACTACTCACCTGATCCCACGAGGAGTATGCTTCCCAGTCAAGTGTTCAGCGGCTCACAGAGGTTTCCAGATCTGCATCCACATGTGTAGCGGTGTATGCTTTGTATTTATTTCTATGTTATATATTAACAATATATGCTTCTGTTATTCCCTGTTGGAATGTTCTGTTACCCCTGTTATCCCACACCCAGTTGGTTTGTTCCAAAATTATATCCACCCTAAATCCTATCCCACCCCTCCTACCTGTCCCCAAGTATGCAACCGCAGAACCTTCTGCTAGGGGGTGACCCCTCCCTAAACCACTCCTCCCCCTCCCCAAACCACTCTTACCCCTCCTTCCCATTGGCTATTCCCTTTCCCCTCCCAGAAATCTGAACCCCTTTATAAACCTACGTAACAAGAAGTCATTGGCTCTTGTTCGTTTGTTATCCTTTGGGATAAGATCTGCTCTGAAGCCATGCAGGCAGCAGAGGGGCAATAAACCAAAATACATCTACAACAAGAGCTGCTTGTACCTTTTTACTCACCGTAGCTGTGTTCCTGGACTGAGCTGGCGAGGCTAAAGCTCAGCCTGCCTTCTTAGTATGCATCTTAGCTAGACTCCTGAAAAGGAGCCTGTTGCTGAGATTGCCCCAAACGCATGCTGTAGAGCCTCCTGGTTGGTGTCCTAAGGCTAGCCGGGGTGGAATTTGGACGAGGAACTGAACCAGGAATTGCAGCACACATGTATTTCCACTTACCTGTGGCAGGTAAGAGGGCAGAGTGCCCTGCAGGGCCAGCTAGAAAAGCCTGAGAGAGTGTCTGACAACTTGAGCATGGCTGAATCAGCAGCAACTGAAAGTAGTCTGTTCTAGAGCACCAGTCCCACTTAACTACAGCATGTGTTCTGGAGAAACTGCGTTAACTGCACTTACAAAAAACCTGGCCTGATGTCTTGTGGTTGTTGTGGTTTTAAGTAGCCAGAGTTTTTTATTAGCTGGGGGGCGCTAGGAGAGAGGCTTCTTTAAGAAGCTGCTGGAGTTTTTCTCTGCTCTAAGCTAGCCAAGGTCAGGCAACAACGCCTCTGTGATAACAT
>WEIV01015237.1:68568-85820 GCA_013390005.1 Calyptomena viridis
AGAAAGGTGTCTGTAACATCTATCAAACTGCTCACCCTTAAACTCTTAAGCTCTGATTTTAGTAGTAGTTGTAGTAGTAAATACTTAACATTCTAAGTTAGAGCCTGTTTTGCTTGTGTGAAGTAGGTAATAAACAGTTGCTTGTAATCCTTATCACAAAAGTCGAGGGTTTTTTTTTCTTTCTCTGAGAAATTTTAGATCTATGTGTGGGCTCTCGGCTTTTAGCCAGAGTCAAACCATGACATGGTCAAGGTCAAAGATGTTGCTGTGTTCACTGAACCAATGGACTTTGGCTAGAAGTCCTAACCAAGCTGCCACAAAAAAAAAAAAAAATTCTAACACTCCTCAACCCTAGATATGCAAAAATTGGCAAATGTCAGGCATTTCTCAGGTGTTACATTCTTCATCTTGCCAATGGTTTGGGCTTTTTTTTCAGATGATTGTCAGAAAAACATGGTAAAGACAAGGCTTGTATTTTGTGACTCCTCCCGACCTTCCCTTCATCGTTACAAAAGCTGGTGTTCTCAGTCCTGTCCTATCCTTCCTACTGCATCAGGCTACTTCCCAGCTGCCTGGCAGGCCACAATCTGCTCTACTTCTCCCAGTTCCTGTCTGCCATTGAAGGCACATAATATTGCAATCTGACAGCCATGCAAGCTGCCAAAATCCTGCCCAATGTGAGCCAGCAAATCCTGAATTCCATGCAGATCTTCCTATAAGCTTCATCCAGCATGAATCAGAAACCCCTCCTCACTGCTAAAAATCCTTACCAAGTCAAGGGGCTTTTGCCACCATCTGAGTAGCTCCCAGCCATCACAAGGCTGTTCCCATAACTGGAGCTTGGTAAGTGCAATGACTGTAGAGTGAAACAGAAGCAGCCTTGTGGCACTCTGAAAGCTACTTGCACCAGTCAATTTCTAAGGGCTTTAAGTACATCTGAAGGAATCATAGCAGTGATGGAAGAAGTAGTTAGGTCCAAATTATTATGAGGCCAAAAAAGTAAGAGTCCTGAAGCGAAGTTCCCGGCTCTGGCTTGGCAATAGCTTACTGCTTTCTTCTTCCTTCTTAAAAAACATGGAGGAAAACTGCCATGAGCAAACATTTTTTAAATCATCTCTCAATATCTGAAGTACCTGACACAGCAAGAAGAAACCTCTACATGGAGACCATGCAGTCCTGAAATAGCTGGAAATAGCTGTCAGGCCTCATGAATAAAAAGTGAATTACAAAGTGCATTAAAGTATCGTTGTATCAGTTAATACCCTACAAAGGGTTCCTAGTTTTGTCACAGACACTAGGTATAGGAAAGGTCTTATTATGCCTAGTTTACCCTTGGGGAACACATCAGGATTAGTCTCTCTGGGATAAGTGCAAGTGCTTTGTTTTACCTGGGCAAGAGAGAGCTGTGATTTGCATCTGCGAAGTCCTAAAGACATGAGTTCCACTGGGCTGAGCTGAGCAAGTGCTTCTCTGCTCCTCTCCAGAGCTTCACACCACTACTGCAAGCCTAAAAGTGAAACAGTTCCTTGCTGATCAACTGTCATTTGACTTAAGCCTATACGTACCTGATTTCAGCTACATCCTTCTTTCCTCCCATCATCTGGTGATGTTCATCCCTGCTTTCCCTACCTCTGACAGGGCTTGTGAAGATCCACAAGACACTTGCTCAGAGCAGTGACATCCACAAGGGAAACGCTAACCCATGCACTGACCAAAAAGTGGAGCTGAAACTGCATTGCAGCTTGTCAGAGCACTAAGTCTCAAACACGGCGAGGTGTTAACAGGGAGCTCTTGCAGGACACACACCAGCTAGGGACTCTTCATGCCCCTCAGCACACCTCTCCAGCTATCTTTCTGCCTGCTGTCCTGTTCTTCATTCCAAGGATTACTTTCAGGTCCTTCACCCAGCTGTGTGTTTGAGCTGTGTGTGCCTCAAACCTGCCTTTTCCCCATCCTGTTTCCTTTTACTGAGTTCTACAACTTCTCCTCCAAGTGCAGCACAGGTTTTGGTAATCCTCTCTGTTTTTCACTTCTCTCCTTCCAACTTACCTGCTAGATGTATCCTTCTGGGCATACACACCTCTGCATTGTTTCCACTTCCAATGGTCCGTCCCAAACCTTTTCCCTGTATGCCTCACCCCTCAAAGTGCCTGAAGACAGTGCAAGACTGTTCAATAGTTTAGGTGTTCTCTGGGAAAAATAGGAGCAGGTGGATGATGGAGACTGGAATTCACTTTGAAGAAGATGGTTGAAAGAAGCCTTTTCAGATCTACATCTCTCACTCTCTTAATCATCCTCATGTGTGGGCTGTATGCAATTCTGTCAGTCATTTTCATTGTCATTGGTTCCACTTTCAACTGGAGAAACCCATTATGCACTGAAACAGCAATGGGTAAAATGGAACCTAAATAACCATCACCAGGCTAGAAATTCTTATCCCTCAGTCAATGCAAATTTTAAGCCAAGTGGAAGAGATCTAACAAGAAAAACTGGGAGAAAATAGAAGCTAAGCTAATAGTCTGGTAGTTGGGATGCTTCCCTGGATGGAATATCAAATCCCTTTGGAGAGAGGAGGCAATGAAGCAGAATCTTTCAGCATCCTGGAGGAACTCTATACCCACTGGGGTGTTCATAGAAGGGAGGCAATATTGGCACTTTCACTGTCTCCTGTTCCACCTCCCAGGTTGTCTTCTTGCTGGAAACTCTATTAGAAGCCTTTGAAGCAACCATCAAGTGTATGGACAAGAAAGACTCGGTGCATACAGCACCTGCTTATCCTACTGAAAGCCTTGAAGCAAGCTTCTTCCTATATATTATATTCTCTAGGAATATAAACTCACAGGGATGAATGATTAAAAGATGGGAAAGAAAAGATGGAAATAAGGAGCAAACTTTCGTGACAGAGAGAGTTTGCCACAGCAGTATCAGAGGGATAAGTGTTGAAGGCTGCAATGGTTGTGGACTCAGTAAATTACCTGGCAAACAAGTGGCTAATAAATGTGACAAACCTCCCACTGGCATGACGACATGCTGAGTGAAACAGAAGAGTTATCTATGAAGAGCTACAAAACAACCATATGCTACCAAGTGACAAGGTGAAAAGACAGCAGAAAAACTGCAACCTAGAAATTCAAAATAAAGGACATAGGAAAACCAGTGCTGACCTCATTATATCAAGATGGGCTCTTGAGCCAATTCTTAGAAATAAAGTCAACTTAGTTTATGTTCCATAGCAATTAGAAAATTAAGTGTTAGGAGTACTTGGGAAGGAATAGTGAGAACACAAAGGAGAATGAGAGGATAACACAGCAGTGCATCTGCATCCCAAAGACTGCTGGCACTCCTGGTCCTGCCATCTGCAGAAGCACTTAGCAGAATGTAAAGACCTTGGAGAAAAGCAATGGGAAAGATTTGCAAGTGCTTCCATACAAAAAGTAAGATGGCAGCCAGACTAACATTGGAAAAGAGACAACTGAAGGAAGACAGAGTAAAAGTATATTAAACCATGAGTGGTTTGGGAACAGTAAATAGGGAGTGATGATTTGCTGTCCCTGCCTTGTATGAAGTGAGGAGAGTCAGGTGAACTAGCGGGTGGAAACTCTGAATAAGTGAATGGGAGATAGTTGCAGAGCCTCTGTGGGACAGATCAAGGAAGCTTACACAGGTTCTGAAAGACAAAAACCAAAATTCATGGAAGAAAATCTACTGAGAGCTTTTACATAACAGTCATGACCTCTCTGGTCAAGAAGTCCCTAAACCAAATTGCTGCAGGTGTATTCTAAGGGAATAACCCTGTATGCCTGCCCTGTTCTTACATCTGTACCTTGATGCCCAGTGCTGCACACTGAGCCAGGCTGGCTTCCATCTCATCCAATACTACCAACCCCTGGAACTCACATGCATCCCAGATGGGAAGTACTTCTTCGGATCAAGTAAAATCAAGTAGAATACTACATCAAATAATTAAAAAGTATTTTACTCATGCCCAGATGAGGATACTGATAACATTTTTCAGTTTAATAAGAGCTAATTTATTAGTATGTCTGGTCTCAGAAATTAAACCAGAACTATCTCACAGCATAGACATGGCAGCAGAAGAAATTTTCAGCTGCCACCAGTGAGACATTAAATATATAGATGGCTACAGACAGTCCAGAAGCATAAAATCTTATGTCTCTACATCTTTAAAAAAATTTATTTCAGAATCAGCCTGATTCTGTCTGTGATGCTGTATCATTCCCTGAAAATGTGAAAACAAATCCATTAATACATTTTTCCATGGCAGGCAATGCAAACATGTTATTAAGATTTAAGAAGTCTTCACAAGACTAGCTGATAAATACTATTACAAGGCGCTGAATAGTTTGATTACCAAAGCCCTGTATGAATAAATAATTAGTGGATTACTGTACATCCCATAATTTGCCTGTCAGGTAGCTGAAGATACGTGTTATCAGAACAAGACCACAGAGAATTTGGAGGAAAGGAGTCTTTCAGACCTGGCTCTCTGGGCCCTGTTCCTGGCACTACTCATATGTGTAAATTGAGCTTCTTGATTCTACCATTTTAAAAGAATGTCAGTACAGACCAGTATATATAGAAATATGCTGCAGCCTGCTAATAGTATTAACATTATATGAAAATAACTGCAACTGGACATTTTTTACTGACACTTGGAAAACACAAGTTATCCAGTGAATTCATGGAAACCACCAACTAAAACCCAGGAGTCAATGGTTCCTGGAACTCTACAGCTGTGTCTCACCAATAGGCACTCCTCATGCAGATGCAAGCAATATATTCCTCATTTCAGTTTTCTAATTAGTATAATAGAGTGATCGGCTAAGAAAAAAACTGGGAAACCGATGTGAAACAGAAGAAAGAAGACTTATCCCACTTTTTCTGATCTAGATTAAAAAAATAGATTTAGCAATTCTAAAAATTATAGGACAGGAGGATCTGGATCAATCACTTCACTTAACGAACCAAAAATAATGCCTTTTCTTTTCAAACAGAAAGTAAGGTCTAGTAAACTTACTTGGTTTTTTGTTATATCATACTCAATGTTATTCTCTTTAACTGATAAAATTTCCTGTTTTGTTGTACTAACTTTTCATTTCCATGCAAGTGGACTCTAGTGGTTTGACTTTGGCTGGATGCCAGGTACCCACAAAAGCTGCTCTCTCACTCCTTCCTGTAACAGAGAAGAGAAAATATAACGAAGGGTTCTTGAGTTAAGGACCATGAGAGATCCCTTACTGATCAGAGTCATGGGCAAAACAGACTCCCAGTAGGGATATTAATTAAATGTAATATTAACAGAACCAGAGCTTAAGAATGAGAAATAAAAATAAATTTTAAAGACACCTTACCGCCACCCTCCTCCTTCTAAGTTCTACCTCCTCCCCCCCAGTGGTGCAGGAATATGGGAATGGGGATTATGGTCAGTTGTTGTTTCTGCTGCTGCTCAGAGAGAGGAGTCCTTCCCCTGCTTCCCATGGGGTCCTTCCCACAGGAGACAGTCCCTCACAAACTGCTCCAGTGCAAGTCTATCCCAAGGGCAACAGTTCTTCAGACACTGCTGCCACATGGGTCACTTCTCCACAGGGTCAGTCCTTCAGGCACAGGCTGCTCCAGTGTGGGTCCCCCACAGGCCACAGGTCCTACCAGAAAATCCTGCTCCAGTGTGAGCTCATCTCCCCACGGGTCAGCAGGTCCCTGCCAGGATCCTGCTCCAACATGGGCCTCCCACGGGATCACAGCCTCCTTTGGCATCCACCTGCTCCAGCGTGGGCTCCTCCATGGGCTGCAGGTGAATCTCTGCACCCCTGTGGTCCTCCTTCTGCACTGATCTTGATGTCTGCAGTGTTGTTCACATGTTCTCACTCTGCTCTTCTCTGGTGGCCATCTTCATCTGCCCAATGACTTATTTTTCTTCCTTCTTAAATATATTGTCACAGAGGCATCACCATCATTCCTGACTGCCTGGCCTTGGCCAGCAGTGGCTCTGTCCTGGAGCCAGCTGGCATTGGCTCCACCAGACATGAGGGAAGCTTCCAGCAGCTTCCCAAATAAGCCTCCCCTATAGCCCACCCCCTTCCAAAACCTGGTCACAGAAACCCAGTACATGGACAAAAGTCAGGCATGTAAATTAATCATATTTAAAAAAGGAACACATCACCCATAATTTTTTGACATAAGGAACAAATCCTCCACCCATGAGAGTTTGTGCAGTGAGCATGGAGCCTCCACAGTGCATCATTGCTCATAGAGGGCAGTGGCATCTGGTTTCCCCCAGTGCAGCCCTGCCAGCAGTAGACCAGCACTCTGGCTCTGGAGCACAGGATGCATCCCACTGGCTGAGGTCCTGGTGTGAGGACCCGTATCCCACTTGTGGCAAAGTCTGCAAAAGCTCTCACCACGTCCAGTGAGGTGTATGCAGGGGAAACTCAGTAGTACCTACAGAGGGGACCACCTTAGTCACCCCTCCATCCTGAAGATGGGTTACACTTGGCTTGACAACCACAATGCCCAATGCAATGGTATCACAGGCAGGTCAGCCAGCCTTTTGTGAGTCTGGAGCCTTGGCCCAGGGACACAGTGGCAGGCTGAGGACCACTGGAGCACAGAGCTGCCCTATGCTCCTGGCAGGTATGCCAGGTTTGCTGACAGCTGAGCACCTCACCTGCTCAGACCTTTTGGGAGATATCCCTTGGACTCTCAACAGCCAGGCCTGTGGTGCCTTTGAAAAATCTGGGCCTGTTTTGTTGTTTTGCTACCTTTTGTCAGGTCCCAGAGGACTCAAGTTCATCTGTTCTCTTTCTCAACCCAAAGAGATGCAATTCTGAAAGCATGGCCCTTTCCCTCCAAACCTCCTGTTTTGAACTAATTGTCTCTACAAATCCCACAAGTACAAAGCTGTGTAAGGGGAAACATCACAGATTTTCACTTTCATGAGGACAGAGGTGAGGTTCAGAAGCCAGCAGAAATTCAGCATTTAACCCACTTCACCACCTTGTAAAACTGATACAGCCTTTATCTGTGTTTTTAGACACTGCCACTTGATCTTTTCAAATCTGTCCTATACAAAACCACTAAAAAATTGTCTATTTTAAAACAGACTAGACTGCAAGTGGACAGTAGTCCTTAAAAATATCCTGTCCTCTCTCCCCTCCAAAAAAACCCTAAGACAAACTCAACACCTCATGAAGCTTAAGCAAAATTTTCTCTGTTTTACAAAAGGCATCTGTCACTTCTTACTAGAGAAACTTCAGTGAGACTGGTGTGTGCTTACATGCAGGGTTTCATTCTGCCTCTCCCTTTTCACTTATCATGAAATGGTTGGCATCTCACACCACGTAGCCCTGGATTTTCCTGTTCTGCTGGCCACTGGATTGCTGGGAAAACACCTCCAGAGCTCTTGTCCAGACCGGCTGCAACTCCTCTATTGACTGTTGTGTGAAGAACCTGTCTGTCTTTTCTTGACCTCAGACAGGGATGTCTTTGCCTGCCAGCAAAGACATGTAAGCTGAGATATGACCCATATTTTGACTGTCTAATAAAGATGCTCACTTAAAAACCAAATAAGGCTAAAAAACTACAGGGTTTTAGTGAGGGGAGAACTGAGATCCAAGTGTGAAATCAGGGCAAATAAATCAGAGCTGGGGAACTAATGCTAGTTTCAGTGTTGCTTTTGGGCTATGGAAGCCTTGAAAGAAAAATCACAAAGAAGACGACTCATGTTTCCATTCTATACATGTAACCTCATCAAGTTTTCATCAAGGGGGAAGTTTCTTGCTTGGTGCTTGAACAGTTAGCAGAACATGGTGCACCTTTCAGATTTGCCCTCCATAAGGGACTTTCTAACTTACTAGATCAGCTAGAGAACTTAACCCATGCAAAATTTCCACTTCCAACAGCTCTAAGTATGGCAAAACACAGGCAAGCATTGAGATGCAAATACTCAGTAGGCAAGAAGCCAGTTCTACATACTCTGTACTCCTCTCTGCCCCTTCTTTTTCCCTGGGTTGCATGTTGAGTCTGACCTGAGGAAGAACATAAAGCAAAGAAAGTCACAAAATCTGCCAGCCAATACTATCAGGACTTGCAGTTGTGGTGACTGACCAGTGTACTAATGTGAACCAGTAACAAGGAAGAATGGCATTTTTCAAATGGTTTTGCACAGCTTGAAAATACCTAACCTTCTCTAAAAAAAAAGTGCTGCAAAGAATGTTAAAAGCAAATAGTGCTTATATTATCCCACTATTGAGATCAAATGTGATGGGTCAGAGAGCAAACAAGAGACTGAAATGTCCTCAAACCACCATCCATGCTATGCCTGCAGCAGAAGCTGGCACAGCAGAGCTCTGGGCCACTCCTCTGTGCAGAGCTGGACTGAGCTGAAACCCAGAGGGAGGAAGGGCCAGGCAAGCACACACTGGTTATTTTGGCTGTGTATGGGTAGACACATCCCAGGCATTATGACTGGCACACTGCAATTTGGGCATGACGTAGCTTGTTCCTTCCATACGGCCAGGTTATCACTTAGTCTCCCAGCTCCAGCTAAGCAAACTCATTTTGGGTGCAAGACACAAAGAAGATACAAATGTGTCTCGACTCCTTTCACAAATCAAGTGAGCAGTCAAACTCTTCAGTTCAGCCAAGTGCTTCAATTGGTTGCCTTTCAGCTCAGCCACAGGCAGACACAGCTTCATTGCCAGGATCAGTGCTGCAGTCCCTCTTGCTGTACCAGGTAGGTCCTGGGAGGCAGAACAGCAGTCAGCAGCCACCACACAAAACGAAAAAACTGCTGCAAGAAAAGTGAAGGAGCGGGTAGAAGAAGCAAGAGGAAAGAACAGGAATGAACTTTAAAACAGCACCAGGACAAGCCCCAGTTTTCTGCCCCTGTGGCATGAAACCTTTTTTTAGTTACTAGTTGGTGGCATTTGCCACTTTCATGAGGTTAGGAAAACATGTTCAGTCCTAGATCTTGAACACATCCTAGTTTCAGTCTCCGACTTCTTTGCATGCCAAGAGCTGATGGGCCTTCTTCAGCTGCCAAGAGCATCCTCTGCCCAAAGCTGTGGCTCCCCACCTGGCAGCATTGTCCTTGCAGGCAACACAGAGTGAAGGACAACCAGGGGGCTCAATCTAGGCTCTGATTAAAGCATGAATAAGTGCTGAGTACAGCAATGAGAACTCTCTAGAAACAAATCAGAACTGTACTGTAGGAAGTTGATTAGTGGAGCAAGCACCAAGCTGCAGGGTCTCCTTCCTGCCAGGCTCAACAAAGGGAAAACAGCAAATGTGGGTGCTCTGCTGTCAGCCCCGGGCAGGGGACATCTCATGAGCTTTAAAGGAGGGTACAGACTCCTGTATCATGAGCTCTTGGAGGAATGTAGGCAAACACAGCCTGCAACTGCTGCTGAGGTTGCACCTTTCTACTAATAACCATGATAAAACTTTTCCATTATGAAGATAGCAATGCATTTCCAGAGAGACCACGCAGTCTCTATCCTTGGAGGTTTTTCTTCAAGATCCAGCTGGGTAAAGTCGAGAGCAACTGACTGAACAAAATACTTCCTGAAGATCGTTTGAAGCCAAGTTACCTTGTGATAGACCACAAATCGTGCAGGGCTAAGGGTTGGACTCGATGGTCCTTACGGGTCCCTTCCAACTTGGCATATTCTGTGATTCTGTGAAATTCTGCAGGCCCCAACCCTGAGGTTTGGTAAAGCCATGCAACTTGCTGCAGCACCCACAGGAGTTCCCACTTGAGTTGTCCACACTTTGCTGTGCCACAAACAGCCCAGCCCACTTTAAATCATTCAGACACCAAACTTCTGGGAGGAACAGAAGCTGGTTGTGACACACTTGAAATCACCTTCTGGAGGAAGACAGGTTCATGCAGGCACAGAAAAAGCCTGAGAGGGACTTGCTTGCTATGACCTTGCATACCAAGTGGAGCAAAACCCCACAAGGTCCTCAGCAGCCAGCTCTGTCTCCCCAAAGCTGAATGAGACTTCTCCAACTGCTGCTGTGGAAAGTAGGAGAGGATCTGCCTTTCCCAGACAGTGGCTATAGCTGGTCTTCATTGCAGAAAGGGGGTGTAGGTGCCTGCCATCAGCCACTGCCTGCCTTGCAGCTCCAAATCTAGACCTCAGTCTCCAACGATGCAACTCATACAAACTACCCAGCCTTACTCCTCTCATGCCCAACCAAAGCTGTCAGAGGAAGGGCTTCTTACTGCAGAGGTCTGAGTATTTCCATGAGCTTCTTGTTCCTCCAGTGTTGCGTTAAAAAGCACAGCAAGTATTTCCTCACCACAGCTAGAATCAGGAAGAGGTAAAGGCATCTGTAGAAGCCTTATCATCTCATTGCCCAGCTCCTGCCCTTTAGTAACCACCTCAGCAAAGCCCTTGTGTTTGTTCCAGCTGCGGCAATGGAGGAGGGACAGTGTATCTCTTCCAGCAAATCCAAATTTGGATGCCATACCAGCTGATAAGTTGCCCCTGTTCCTTTGCTGTCTTGCAGCAAAGGAAGTTGCTTATATACAGGACTAATGCCATGCTGAACTGCTAGGAGACAGCAGACTGCTTTAAAAGAGGATTTGTTAGCTGTCAGCCCAAAAGAAGGCACTAGGAGATAAGAGAAGGATTACATAAAGATTTTAAAAGCAGACAAGTCAATCCTCACAGGTTGTGCTGGGTTCATGGGGACCTGTCCCTCAACAGGAATATCTGAGGAAAATGCTTTTTCACAATACTCATTCATTGGACTGGAACACAGCTTCCCACAGAAACAACATGCAATCATACCGTAACCACACTTTCAGGAGTAAAACCTGAAAGCATTGCATTTCATTCCCACAGCTCCTCTCCCTTAACCCCATAAAAGGCTCCCCAGTCCCTTTCCCACCAGCCTCTCCCCTCACGATCCCTGCTCCTGTGTTCCTCACAGCTTGCCTCTTATCACATGTTGTTGTTACCCTCTGATCTCTTTACTTACAACAAGTATCACTTCTGATGAGAGTATCATCCATCATGCAACCTCAGCCCCTCTGTGGTGACACCCCACACATCCCGATTAGGGGATTTTGAGAGAAGGCAGACCTCTGCTGTCATACCAGCCACATCCAGCTATCCAAAAAACTGTCATGGGGAGAACACCACCTTTGCATTGGAATGTAGACAAGGAATACAAAATTGCTTCCAGCAATATGAAACATTACTCCCTTGTGAGAAATGGATGAAATAGGAAGGTGGCTCCTGTTACCCACTCTCCTCCCACAGCCACCCACCTTCTGCTTAAGGCAGTAGCTACTCAGGCTTTAAGGAGATGCCTGCAAGTTAGATCTTGCCATAGTCTAGGCTGACTTAGCAGTGTGTGTGCTGGAGCATGGGAACCTCTGGCATGAGTTCATTATGGATGTGGACAGGGCAACTCCTTGACCTGAAGGAAACTTTATCCTTCAACTCAATTACCAGTATCCAATTTCTTTCCAAGATTCAACCTCAATTTTTCATCAGATGCTTCCTTTTGCTCTTGCTGCTTCAAAGCGCTCTTGGTTGGGTAACTTCACTGCTAGAAAGTCATGAATTTTCTTTCCCCATGTGCCTTGTAGGAATCTATTCAGTGAACTGGAAGACACTTTCCTGCAGACTGACCTAGTTCCACATTTTTAAGCTGTGCAGAATGCTGATCCACTGAGCCAAAAAAACCTCTGTTCAAAAGACGTCCAAGGCCAACTCCTAAGTCAAAGGAGGAGATCTGGAAAACAAAACAAATGGATCATCTTCCCCACCCCCCAAACCTAACACCTGATGTTATACACTCATGGGTTTTGCTCAGGGATGCGGAAAGCTGTGTGTGTCCTTGGGCAGATGTACCAGGAGACTTTGGTTTTCACCTACATTGGCTTCAGTTTTTTCCAAGGAAGTTCTAAAGTCTTAATAAATTATAAAAAAACACTGCTTCTCCTTTTCTGTCATTCTGGTTGTACTGGGTCTGTCTGAGCCCCACAGCAGCATTCACAGTGCTGTGCTCTGTATTGGTAGATAACACACCAGTGTTTTGACTGCTGTGAGTGCAGCATCAGGCAAGGGCAAGATTCTGGGAGGGGACACAAGCAGGCCAGCTGACCCAAACTGACCAAAGGGACATTCCATACCATATGACGTCAGCTCAGATATAAAGCTAAGGAAAGGAGCAGGAGGGTGAGGGGTATTCATTGTTTCCAATGGCCACCTGCTGAAAAAAACCCACCAAGCGTGCTGAAGCCCTGCTTCTTGGGATGTGGCTGAACATCACTGCGGATGGGAGGTAGAGGTTAGACTTTCTGCTTTGCTTTTTGAGCTCACAAGCTTCGCTTTGCAAACTGCCATATCTCAAAACCCACGAGTTGTTTCACCTTATTCTCTTCCCCCTGCCTGTCTGGGAAAGGGGGAAGGGGAGAGAGGTCGTGTGGTCACTTGGTGACAAGGTCAACCCATTGCACTGGTGAAGCTCAGCATCTCTGCTAAAGGTAGCAAAACCTTGTAAATGGGGGAATAAAATACATTTGTGCAGTCATACAAGTAAAAAATGAAGGGATGAAGTTTTTTTTACATACTAAGTATTGGCCTTCAAAGGGATAAAAATTAAATATCTGATGGAGAACGGAACTCTTGTTTCAATGAGCACAGAGAAAAGCGGTAGAAGAAAGAAAGCAGGAAGAAACGGACACTCCAGAAAGTCTTTAACAACAAATCCAACAAAATCAGAAGAAAATGGTTTAGAAGAACCTTTAAAATGAGTTTTATTGTCAGAATTTTACAAGTAGCCTTCAGTGGCATCATACAAGAAGAACTCTGTTGCAAAACTCTAATAAATAGTCTGCCCCAAGTCCCAAAATATTTTTTGAAATAAAATAAAACCAAACTTAAAAATAGAATAAAAGCAAGACTTCAGGATGCTCGGAGATGTTAGCAATATTTCCCATTTACAAATAATATCAGGCATTATATAAATCTCCTTCATACAAGTCATTAAAAAATCCAAGACATTCTAAACCTTTACAAAAGCACTCCAGAAATAGTTCCAAAGAGATCCATTTCCATGACAAAACATTAGAGAAGAACTCCATGGGGATTAGCATCACAAGTGAAGTTTGAAGTGTAGTGTGTACTTGTGTGCAGCAAGATTAAAGAGCATGAAAAAGGGATTTGAAAAGAGCATGGAAGTCTGTGACAAGACTATGCAATGATTTTAATCTGTCTATTTGAGAATGTGATAAAGGGGAAGGGAGAGGATGCTCTCGAAATTAACCCCCACATACTCTGCGCTTTATGCAAGGCAATATTTACTAAGGTAGTAATGTATCCTCAGAAGGGAATAGAAAAGGTTTCTCAGCACACTGCAAAGTTCAATGTGTATGCAGATTGCAGCGCTTGGAAGTTGTATTTTGACACGTAAGAAGTATTTTCTGTAGAGGTAACACGTTGTGGCAAGATAGCTGTTCCTTCAAAGAACAGGAAATTAACTTTGCTGGCATGAGGCAGTTTGGGAAAACTCATGCTAGACAGTTTCACTGGGGACTGGGGATTTCAGAGCTCCAATCCTGTCCCAGTGCATCAAAAAATACACTCCTCTAGTTCCCCTTTACATATTCCTCCATCTTCCATAGTAAAGGATTTATAAGATCACTCTTGCAATAAAACATAACTTGAATAATTTTTTCTCAAATCTGCTCTGATTTGAGAAGTCCAGAGAAATGGAATGGGAGGGCAGATACACAGAGATGGTTTTTGTGGATTTTCATGAAGACATTTCAAGGAAAACTTAACCTCTTTACAACTGCAGCCTAAGTCTTCTGCACATATGCAAGCGACAGACTCCCCTGGAAGGGAAGGGGGCTGCACTTAAGCAATCCAGCAACAGTATTTAGTTATGTCCCAGCCTGCCTGACATGGTATGAACTGCAGCATGCCTACTTTTGCTGTTTGTAAAGGTCCTTGCAGCCATTGTTTCCACAGGAAACAAAGGCCACCAGAAATGCTAATGCAATAGATGTGTGATAATAGGCCTCACCCATGGCTCCCCTCTCTAGTCTCTCCCCTCATGTTATGATGCTGGTTGTACTGTACCTTACACTATGGACACACGTTCTCTGTAACGTATGGGAAGGTAGCACTAGTAATCAAGCAAATTGCTAAGGAGACACCTAAAACACTGCATTACATCCCCTTATCTGTGGCATACTTCAGAAAACAATGTTAGAAGAGCAGTAAAGTAAACAGTTCTTTCTAATTTTCTAGATGTCATAATATTTGCCAAAGCTGCAAGGAAAAGCAGATTACCTGAAACAGAGAGAAAGGAGTTAATGGAAAGAGAGGCATATGGAACAGTAGGCCTGATCCTGCCTCCAAATAATTTTATACATAACAGATAAAGAGACAATGTGCAAAAAATAGACATTCACATTTTAGCAGTTAAACTTTTATTTTACCTTTTTAAAATTATTTACTTTGTTTTTTCTACAAAAGGCAGACATTGATTGTTGATCTGCAATTGTTCTGAGTGCGCGCAGGGATGCAAAAAAGGGTTATTGGAGGATGAAGAACAGGGAATTGCTCTGACTATACTTTCACATGTCATAATTAAGGTGGCATTAAAGCTTAAGTCCCAGTAATAATATTTGTAGATAGTTTCCTTCCCCGTACACCATTCTCAGTTCATATCAATTGTGTTGAAAACCCACTCGGTGAATTTCTTCAGTTTTTCGGTTGCATTCTGGGATTCCTCCTGTAACCTCAAGTTGTCTTCCCGCAAATGTTGCACTTCAGCCTGAAGACTGGCCTTGTCCTCTTTTTCCTTAGGCATAAGGAAAAATATAGATATCAGTGGAAATTTTAGGTCATGCTTCCTATCTATCTAGAGCAGCAAGAATCTCTTCAGAGAGCATCGTGTCTCATTCTTTATAAGAATTTTATGTGCAGTAAACACATGGCATCACCTACATCCAAGGGACATTAGTGACATTTCCTTCTCATGTTTGGCTTGCACGAACAAGGCTTCTCTGTATTAAATTCTAATACAGAAGCTGGGTCCCCAAGTGGTCCAATAAAATTGAGCATGACCTGTTCTGTATGTACAAGTGCTCATGGTTAAAACTATGGGATAGAGAGTCTTCCTGCAAGTACTTCCCCAGCTAAGAGACTTTTCATCTCAACACAGCAGATCCTTCTTGGACCAAGTAGGCATTAACACAGTACAGGAAGTTTCCACAGTAGAAATTACATGTTTAGATAATGCTGTCAACTTTTCAACATCAGCAGGATGCATTTACATGGACTAACTTCAAGCTTTTTGCAGTGTCATCTGAATTAGGAGTGAAGGTACTGTGAATCACCCTCCTAATTTAAGCAGAGGAATCAAACACATACAATTTGAGACACCCCATCCTAGCCACGCATAATTATAAGGCTGAGAAAAGTAGCAAAGAAATGTCTTTTTGTCATACAAGGATGAGACTATCACAGGCTCAGGCATGGCAAAGCAGGATTACACAGTTATTAGCACCACCAACAGCACTAAATACGTCTGACAGATCTTTATGTAGAAGAAATGCTTACCTTCCTTAAATCTTCTTGCAGCATCTTCAACAAACCTTCCAGTTGGTCCACTTTAGAGGCGAGAGTTGGAGGAGATTCTTTACTGTGAAAGCAGGAAACAAGGATAGGTATTGATAAACTGTCTCCACAAAGGGCAGCTAACAGCCTTGTCTATACCAAGTTGCTTTATGAAGGTATGCACTCAGGTATGCTAAGAATTCACAAAATGAACAAAAAAGAATGCAATAAGGAGAACACGGAACACATGCAGCACATTAAACAACAGAACAAATTTAACTCATGATTAATTGGGGCCATCCCATCAGTTGACTTCTCTCTACTAAACTCATTGTAATTGCCTTGAATTACCATTGCATTGGACAGGTACATAAACATCTCAGACAAGAAAGAACTTGCAAAAAGGTTCAACTGTACTTACAATTCTTCCCTTTTCACCTGTCACCTCCATCTTTATGAGAACTTGTGAAGAGTTCATCCACAAGCCTGCAGATGGCTTCCAAATAAAGATTTTCAGTTTGTAGCTGACAAAGTCTGCACAGCCGGTGTATTAACTTACCCTGTATAAGGCTTTATCTGTGCAGTAAGCTGGTCCTCAGCCTGATCACTACTGGAGGCAGCGCTTACAGGTCTGTGATTTTCGTCAGCAGCAGCAAAGAATGAAGCTCGCTGAACTGGGAAGGTAAACATACAGAGAAACAAATGGCAGCAGTAATGGTTATTTGTTCATGCACAGCACAGCAGCTATGCTCTGGGATCTCAAAGCAATCTAAGTCTGTCTCAAGCAAAATAAGGTGATGACATGACATACCCACTTGACAGAAGCAAACCGGCACTGCAAGTGTTTGCGCCAGGTTTTCCACTGTACTGGATTTAACAAGCAAGTACTAGCTCTGGCACAGCACTGTATGCTCACACAGATCGAGCATCACTCTCAGACTAAAAGGCTCTCCAGAAGGGAGATGCTGGAGTGTGAAAAGCAGATGTCCCAACAGTGCTTGCAAGTCCACCTAAAATCAGTTCCAGGAGGTGCAAGAAGCCAAGTGGGAACAAGCAGTGCAGTGCAGAACTTTCTGGGTACAACTGCATGACACTACCCAATAACTAACTATATTTACCTTCCTTCACTCCATAAAGGATGCCTTTATCTCGAGGAAAGAAAAGCTCACTGTGCACAACTTACATGTGGAAAGTAAAATAACCAGTGTAACTTTCCAGAACCCAATTTTTTTTCCTTATGCCCTATAAAATGTTTTAAGATTGAAACATTAAACCTCTCTGTGTCTATATTTCTTGTCCTATAACTGCTCAGATGTTTTAACAAACCTCTAAATCACTATCACATGTAGTGTGACTGTACACTACCAACTGCTCCTGCCTCTGGAGTTTCCTACCACAGAGTAACAAACACATTTAGTTCAATAAATTCACCTCTTTCTCCCTCAGCAGCTGTTGGGCTTTCACTGGAAACAGAATGGTATCATCTTTTTCTGTTTAGCAAATCTTTATTTTGTGCTTTCAACAAGGCTAACATTAACATACCTTAATATTTGATGGAGTTTTTCCTGCCCCTCCTCCCCCCCCCCCCCTTCCTTTTCTTTTTTCTCTGATGTGAATGAAAATACTAAAGGTTGGTGTAGCTCA
>WEIV01015239.1:0-49954 GCA_013390005.1 Calyptomena viridis
CGTCCCGGCAGCCCGCCCACACACGGGCGCTGCGCGGCGGCGGGGAGGGGGCAGCGGCGCCGAAACCCCCGGAGCTCCCCACACTGGAGACGGGGCACCTGCAAGGCGGTGGGAAATGCAGAATGGGGAGGGAGAAGTGTCCTGCGGTCTCTGGCGTAAGTCTTACTAGGAGCGGCTGAAGGAGCTGAGGTTGTTTAGCCTGGAGAAAAGGAAGCTCAGGGGAGACCTTATCGCTCGCTACAACTACCTGAAAGAAGGTTGTAGCAAGGTGAGAGTTGGTCTTGTCTTCCAGCGTCCTGTTGCCAGGCCCAGGGAAGGGACAGGAGGCAGCCTAGGACACCGTGGTGAGCAGAGGGAACTTGCTAGCCCACCTTCCACTCCCCACCGCCTCATCTTGGCAACAGGTGCACCAAACAGGTCGAAGCCACCAAAGGGCCACAGCATAGGGCCAGCTTTGTACACACACTTGGTGCATGCAGCTGCACCTCTCCATCACTAAAGGCGTTTTCCTACTAGAAGCTCAGCCTCCCACCCCACTTGCCCCGGTTTCCACAGACACCTCTTACCGTGGGATGTTGCCATAGTGACTCAGGCCAGTGACTGATGGCTTCCAGGGAGGTGGGAGGAAAGGCCAGCAAGTGCATTCGCCACAGAGGCAGAGAAGGGGAGTGCTGCCTTCTGAACCAGCCGTGGGAGCCAGCCACCCTAACCCCACAACCACAGTTCCCAAGAACAGGAGCAAAGGGTGCTTCCAATGGCAGTACATTCCTGCTGCTCTTGGAGAGGAAGAAAACTAAGCTAGCCTGCTGCAGGGCTTATAGGCTGGCAAGAAGCATTGTGGCAGAAGCGAGCGGTTTTCCGTACCTTGCACAGTAGCTCAACACCTCCTGTCCTTCACTGTGGTGCTTCTGGCCCTGGCCATCTCTTACAGCTCTATAGGAAGACTATAAAGCCCTGGGGATGCAAGTGTAAAATATTGGTGTCCAAATTAACTTTTTTCCGTTTTGCCAGTTAAAGCAAAGGCAGCATCCAGAAATACATATATAATGGAAATCAACTTCTAGATTCGTGGCTTGTGCTGTTGTGAGGGTTTTGATTTTTACAACAGGACATTCTTTCATGAGTATAACCTGTTAGGGAGGGGTGGGATCCACTAGCCTAGAAGAGGTAAGGGAATCTTTGGCAGCAGACCGGCCAACTCAATGAGGCAGGCTTTAAACTAAAAGACTTGGGGTGCAGGGTCCAAAGTGGCAATGCTCATGCCATCTCATCAAGCTGGGGAATAAGGCCAAAGACAGCAAAGATAAATGTTCCTTTGTTGCCTCCAAAGATAAGAACCATAAGGCCAATCACCTCAAGGCTCTATATGGCTGTGGTGAATCCTCTTGGACCCCTTCTGGATTACCTCTCTGAACTGCCTATACACCAACACATGCAGCATGGGGAATAAACTGGCAGAATTAGAGAGGTGAGCAGGATGGAGAGGCAGTGCCACCGCCTCTGCAGCAGGCTTGGGTGGTGGGGCTTTGCAGCCATTGCGGTGCCCAGGGTGGCCATCTCTATTTCATGCTTTGCCAGGGCAAGGCATGTGGAGCTCCCATCCCACAGGGACAGGGACTACTGCCTTCAGAGACCCCTGCAGAGAAGCAGAGAGTTTGCAGATCCCGTTTTGTTCTTTGCCCCTGGGATGGTGCTGCAGAGCAGGGCCGTGGCACAGCCCTGCTCAGGCCTGGCTGACATTAAAGCCAATGAAGTTTTAAAGTAGATGTGGGGTAAAAGGCATGATTAGGACAGAAAAGAGCATCTTGCATGATAGGGCTCCAGCACTAACTTTTGGTGTGTTTGTATTCCCTGCAGCAGTAAAAAGAAATGGTGGGATTTCCCCAGTATGGGGAACACCCACAGGACAGCTGGAGCCAGGAGCTCAGGATGAAAAGACAGGAGGTGAAACCTGTGGGGATGATGGGAATTGCAGCTGAAGCTCAAGAAGCCAGACAGGTAATGCAGCACCTGGCAAACCCCAGCAACAGGCTGGGTCTCCCTCCAACACCACGGCTTCATCCTTCTCCTGCAGCTGGGGGAACAGCCATGGCGTCTCTTCTCCTCATTTCCCTCCTTGCTGTACTCCTGTACAAGTGTGTTTGACTCCTTGTCCATGCATTTGTTCTTCCTCTTCATGCTCCTGCCTGACCTCACCATGGGTCACATCAGCCCCAAACCCTAGAAGGTGCTTTTCTTACCGGCTTATTCCCTCTGCCCACATTCCCAAGCCGTCACAGTGAGATGTGAAGGTTTTGAGTTGTTTCAAATGAGTTCCTTGCCCACAGATGTCAAGCTGAGCAGGGTGGGTGCGCTCCAGCAGTCTGGGGACAAAGACAGCAGGTACCAGGAGGACCAGAACAGGCACACTGCCTAATTTTTTTTTTTTTTGGCTGCTGAGTATGGGAGGATTAGACTCCATAGTAGCATCCTAAAAGGCTGCTGCAGGTGCTGCTCTATGACAGGAAGGTCACCCACAGCCTGACAGGTCATTGTGTTAACACTAAAGTGTCCATAAGTCCCAACACACCTGAACTCATATGTGAGATCTCTAAGTACAAACCTACCAAATAAAATAGCAGGAGCCCGAAAGTCTCAGCAATTGCCACAGGTCATCCTCTTCTCTGGAAGTGGTTCCTCTCCAAAACAAAAATTTCCCCAAGGGACAAATAAGACTCTATGCCACACTTGCCAGTAACTTTCTCCTCATGACTTTGTTCAAAGACAGTTTCTTTTACCTTTAAAGAGCTTTGCAAGAGCATTTTTCTATTGTAGCTTCTTTTAAGCAATGCATGTCCTAACACCTGATGCTTGGGGCAAGGCACGGACCAACTGTGGGCAGCATTGCCCTGGATCCTAGCCAGTTTTTTTTCAACCTCTGCCAGCCCACAGCACCCAGTGACTCACACTCTCCTCTCCATCTCAGTTTTGCTGTCCTGTTCCACTGTGTTGGGGGACACATCACCTCCAGGTCATCTGGGAACTACTTAGAGGACAGGAGCAATTGCTTTGCCAGCTTCTCTGTGCCTTCCACAACACCAGGCCCATGAAGGAGAATCGTAGCTCCTTCCTGGTTCTGCTGTCAGCTGGGATGGCAGTTCCCAATAGCCTTCCCAGCCTTCCCAGCCTTCTCCATCTCCTGAGCCAGGCAGGCTGCAGTCAAGCAACATGCCCAGGCCAGCTCCAGGGCAGAACGGCACACACAGTCCCGAGATGCCACAGGTCCCCATACAGGCTCTCAGCTCTGTGTCCATCCCTCACCCATACACCTGGAGATTGGGCCACAGAACCAGGAAAGCAGACAACAAGTGCAGAAGGCTGAGGGTTAAATTCAGAAATGTTTTCTGTCAGGAAGCATCAACTTTTTCCTCTAACTGTGGCATCCTGGCTCAGACTTGCCCCCTTGCACTGGGACCCACAGGATAAGCTGGCATGTCCCAGAAGATGCAGAATCCTGCTGGCAGGGAAGATCCTAGGACTTGTTCTGTGGTGGTTAGTGCCCCAAAGCCATAAAAAAACACCTCAATTCACATTTCATGTGAGCTTCAGCAAAGAAATCACTCCTCCAACAGTCAACAATGGCATATACTGGCCTGCATGCTTGGTTGTTTTCTAATACCAAAAAACCACATTTGAAAAAAAAAAAAGGTATAAATTGTAGTCAAAACCAGACCAGTTGCTATTTTAACCCAACCTGGCCAGGTCCCACAGCCTGTTCATCCTGAGCTGGGCTCTCCCATGAAGAAGGGGGAATAAAGAGCAGGTCACAGCCAATATTCCTTAGGCATGTTTGCTGGCAGGGGAATGCATGCACAAAATAAATTTTAAAAAGACAAAGGAGAAGGAGGAGTTCGTTTTCTGTTCTCCTTGAGCAAAAGAGTTCAAGTGTTTTCCACTTTTGGCAACAACCAAAGTTAGGTATTTTTGCTGGAGACACCTCCACTTGCCTCAGCAGTGGCACTAGCTCCTTGTCCTGACTTGCTTTGAGCCTGATCTGCCTCTCCCAACAGCCCTGTCCTGGCTGCCCCTGCCCCACCATGGCTCCCATCTGTTGCCAGACAGACATGATGGCACCACAGAACAAGTCCTGGAGCCTCCACCCCACCACTAAGGGCAATGTCTCCCCCTCCCAGCCCACAGGATGATTTTCAGCAACTTGGAAAGCCTGACCCACAGGGAACTCATCCCTCTGCTTTGTGCTGCCAGGTTTCCACTGCCCCCAGGCACGTGAGTTTTTTCTTGATAGTTGCCTGCATATCCTTACAATTCCTTTTAGTCCTCACAGTTCACTGCTGGGGACACAGAGCTGCTTCCATTTATCTCCACAAACATTTAATTTCACCTTTCACTTGCTCCCCCCACCTTGCAGCTTCTGCTCATTTGCCTTTTAAGCAGACCTTTACCCAAACCTGCCCAACATCACCCCTCATGACCCAGCTCTTTCACTATTATTTCAATTCTTCTAAACATAGCATCCTCCCAACACTGTCATCTTGGAGCTCTTGCTACAGATTCGGGAAAAGCAGGGCTGGGGCTGGGGCAAATCCAAGCCATAAAGAAAAGGGGTCTTAGTAAGGAGGGAGGGAGGGAGAAGGCTTGCTTTGGGCAGCAGGATCCATCTCAAGATCGGGTGCAGACATTGGCAGGTGTTTCCTGATGCAGCTATGGTAATAGACACCTAAGGATAGATAAACATTTGTGGTAGCTCAACAGGACAATGCAGTGAATGGAAAAGGCCTCTTCTTCCACCTCCCACCCTATAAAAACTGTCCAAGATCACAGACAACTGCTTTCCTACCTGCCAGAACCTTCTTGGAAGGCCAACAGAGATGGAATAATCACTCCACCCTCTTACTCCACACTTGCCATTGAAGGTCAGAGCTATCAAGCATGCAGGAATCTGGAGCACAACCTGCAGATCATTCAGATGTCCTGTTGCAGTGCCAACCAAGCTGACAATGCCCTAATTGGAAGGACTGGAGAATAAAGCCTCATATGAGGGCCTTATACCACCAAGCCAGTTGATTATGAGTAGTAGTCCAGCTTCTGCTGATTGGTTTTGGTCATGGTTTTTAATTTCAGAAATCCTATTGAAGAAAAGCAAATAAAATACAAATTTTACTAGTAAATGAATGTATAAGGGCAGATTCACGTTTGTCTCAATATTCATTGTGTTTCAGAGTGCAGAGGTAGATTTAGCTATCTTTCCTCTGCTTGCAATTGCTGCTGTGTCCACTATTAGGAATATCTAATCATGTTAATTTGTCAGGAATAATTCCTGTGAATTCCTGATCTTAGACAATATCCTGATCACTAGAAAAAAGTTATGTAAATTAAATGCAAAATTTAACAAGAGTTAAGTGATCATCCCCAGGGCATTAATTGTTTCTTTAGTTTGCAATGGTAGAATGTGGAAATCTAAAGGTCCAGTTCTGCTGTTCAATCACACAAAAGATACTTTGCAGTTGTATAAGATAGAATGTCTTTGGGTTTATTGCTCTTTTTAGTTTACTTTATTAAGGTAATGAGATTTGTGTAATAACACTCCATATGTGTGCGTATTTCAAATAGCTTGTTAAAAACTTAGGATTTTTTCAAGTGGTTGACACCACATTTAAAATAAAATATAAAAATATAGATATAAAAATGTATTTTAGAAAAGGGCAGAGAACTCAGAGATATTAATCCTGTGTTCTCTAAAGACCCAGCTTCTACAACAGACAGCTGGCTGGGAAGACATATTGAACTAATGTCCCTGCAGAAACAAGAAAAGTGAGAAAGAAAGCAGACTAGCCTGAGTGGTTACTGGACATCAGAAGAACCACCTGGGAGAAAGTGATTATAAATTCTTTAGACACAAACATATTTAATTCATAAAGCATCTGCTTTACTAAAGGAGGAATTATAACAGAGAACCAGAACTTTTAATGTCAAATAGCCGACAGTATTTTATTAAAGCCTTTACTGAGCTTTTTTCAGGAAAGCAAATACATATTTTTAAATTTCTGCTAACAGAAGAACCCATGCCCAGGCTTTCAAGTTAATTCAGGTAAAAAGCAAGGCAGCCAGAAGACCCTCATCAGATAAAAATCCTTTTTCATTAGTTTCATTGGGGATCAAACTTGTTTTTCTTATAAATTCAGTTGATTTAACTAACACAATTAGAAAACACAATTTTAGAAAGGATTTCATGTTCTACAACCTTTGTACTTATAAATGTTTTTTATTTCAATCACCTGTCACATCTTGATGGCTATGGCTATAATTGTCCAGAAGGTGTAGAGGTTTATAGAGCAGTGAAGAAAGACTGATTTTTGAAGGATGCTGAAAGCTCTTTCTTCTTTCCTTCTCTACAGTTGTAAAGAGGTGTACATTCTCAGGTCATTGTATAGAAATAGAAACAAAATAGGTATTTTGTATAAAACATTTTTCCCCTCTGGCAAAAAATGATGAGAATTGTGGAAGGAACCTGATTTTTTTCTTCTGTAAAGACTAGTGATTTTTCTTTCATTTTGAAGTACAAACTTTGAAGTAGCAAACCCAGCAGCAAACAAAATAGCAAACAGAAGAACCATTAGATGAAGAAAATTGTAGTCTGTCCTCCTTAATGTTCCAGTTCCCTCACCTCCCTCTCCTTTACAGATACCGAGTATGACAGATGATCCTTACAGGGTCAATCTGGCAAATTTGACTGGAAAGTTCAGACAACTATGCCTTGGTGGAGGCTCTAAAATGAAAACTTCTGAGACAATTGCACATACAATAAAGTCCCTCATTTATTAAAATGAAATGAGAAAATGATTAGAAATGGGTGCCCCATAAAACATGTTATAGCTGGTAAGTGTATATATCAAAACTTACATATATTAGGCTTTATGTATCTGATAGATAAATAGCTTGTCGAAACAGCAATGGCATATATTGATCATAATAGATATAATCATATTCATAATGCCTGTACTTCACAGGAAGCAGCCACATGTCTTATTGCTGTCATGGATTTATAGAAAATTGGGATTGTACAAGATGCTCAAAACATATGTTACTTTCAGGCTTATGCTTTTTATTACTTTCATTTACTATGCCATTACTATGCCTTTGCTGACAGATTTCCACATGCAAAACACTGTTGAGCTGTGTGTATGACCTCAAGATTTCTCCCATCATATGGTGGCGTACACACCACTCCCCCCAGTCACACTAGTACCTGAGAAGTGCTCTTCAGACCTCAGCCTTGACAAATTGCACCTGGGCTAAGTCTCTCTGGAGCTTATCAGAAAAACTCTGTTCCCAGCAACTAGTGCTAACAAGCTCCTATTTTTTAACAAACAGTCTTTGAAACTTATTTTTCTTGCCTAAATAACAACCCAAGTGGAATAATATTTTCATTATCAAATTTTCAAAAAAAGTTACTGACCTGAATTGTGGCCAGGATGTAAAATCACTGTGACTAAAGCCCATTCTCTTGCACCCTATAAACAGCGGTCCAAAGTGAGACCCTTTGAGGTCTCCTGGACAGCAATCTCCATCTGAGTGGGACATCTCTCAGAGCCAGTGAACTTTCAAGTTTGCTATACTTGGAGGATCGCCAAACAATGATGACAGATCCTGGGTTGATACCCCATCTCCTTGAGGTTCAACCCTTTGCCTGTTGAGAAGATGCAAAGGCATCCAAAGTAAGTACTTCACTGAATCCAAGGAGAATTTTCCACGTCTACCTTGCACAGACTCTTTATGTCTGTGTGCACTCAAATGTACTAGGAATGTTGCTCTCCTAGATTCTCAAGTACTGAAGATTTGTAAGCTAGGCCTGTGAGTAAGTTTCTGTGATGCTATGGTAAATTCTATATGAATCCTTCGCTACATTGTTAAGTTTAAGATTAATTGTTGTTAAGGTTGTTAAGGTTAAGTGCTATTGAGCCTTTAGGCATAAACTGTTTGTCAAGTCCAGGCTCAGTTTAGCACAGGGATCTACTCTGAACCTGGTGATCCAACAGGAGGGTCTTCCATATTCCTTTTTTTTCTTACCCTTTCCTATCCTTTTCTTCCCTTACCTACCCCCCACCCTGTCTCTTGGCTTCCATGTAGATGGTTTTGGATTGGATTGATTGATTTTGGATTTTTGGCCGTTTGCTTTTTCTCTGTGTACTTTAACCATCTATTAAGTAGTAGAGTGAACCTTGCCAACAAACTTTGTCTTGCTTTCACTTTTGTATTAAATTTGGTTTTGCCAATACCATTGCCAGTGATTCCTTAAGCAACCTTAAAACACTCATTCACAACACTCCACTCACTTATTTCTAAAACAAAAGTACTGTAGCAATAACCCCAAAGCTGAGAAAATAACCCAAAACTACATTAACAGGATAGATGTCCTGTAATCCTTGAAAGGATTGATCTATATAGAAAGTCAAAGTATCCATATTGGAATAGAGATATCAATATGTTGCATGGAAAGACCAAAGAGGCAGATGTATGTGAATAGCAGTTGATTGTACATTTCTCTAATGTCATTGCCAAAGAGATTGAAGTTTGATCCCAGTTCACCAAAGCCAGTAAAATTCACATTGCTGATATTGGTAAGTGAAAAATACTTATAAAGGTTTCAACCTAAAATAGTCTCCAAACTTATTAAATTTGTGGTTTCTGTTGTTATGTAAATAAGCCTAGACCTAGTATTAATATTTTTGCTGTGTGAAGTTCTGCATGTTCCTAAAAGACAGATTAGTCACTCTGAGAAATATATTAACTGTCAAAAAAAAATATTCTCTAATCTGAAACACCTCTCCTTGTGTTGGAGTATTTTACTAGTGACATTGAAGTAGCTTTAAACTCTTTTTGCACTTTATAACACTCACGGTCAGTGTAGTAGCTTAAAAAATATCTTTGAACATAGTCATATACATATAATAACGTTAAAAGACCAACTAAACATCTTTGAAAATCATGAGGTTCATTTTCTTCCTGGAAGATAATATTTTGGAAAGCTCAGAAAGTTTGTCACACCACTTTTGGGGGAAAAAATTATGATTGAATCAAAAGATGCCTATTCGAATACATCCACATTTAACCTCTATATTTCAATAAAACTGTGTGATTGACTGAACATATTTAGTGCCACAGCAGTTTCTTCTGTGGATTATACTGTCACTGAAAATTGAGATACAAGCCAGTGGTGAAAAGGATTAGCCTGTCAGCTTCAAAATTCTTAAAGGCAGTGTTTGTTCATGCATAAATTGTAGATGTAAATGACTTGTGAAGAGTTAATGCATGGTTAGTAATTGTTATCAACATGCTACAGGCATGAACTGCATGCCTCATGAATAACTGTGCCACAGCTTTATCTATACAAATCTCTAAAAAATATACCTTTACCTTGAAAAGAACCAGGAAGACAGTTATTATTGATATGTCATTCAATGACACACTCTTTAGTTTCTGCAACATAAAACACTTTCTATAGGCAGTTATTGCATGCAAAGTGCTATACAGGATTAAGTACCCATTTTTATTTCGTCTACTTACATAATAAAAAGAAGAGACATATGCCTTGTTGGGCAAGTCAAGGCAATTCCATCTAATAAGAGTTTTAAGTATGATTCAGTATTTCTCATGGCTGACTATTTTGGAAAGACACCTAGATGTTACAGAGGACAAAAGTGAGGACAGTCTGCAATACCACATTCAAATTTTCTTTTTGCCAACCATAGCACATATATTCTGCCTAAATCACACTGCTGATGTGCTTTACTGTAGTAGTTGCTCTTTATTTAAATTTTTTTTGATTTGTACTGAGTCTGAACAGCTGTCAGCTACCTGCTAGACATATGGTGCCGAGGACTTGCAGGGCAAGTTTCTTACAACCCACAAGATGCTCAGTTGCAGTCTTTGGAATAATTTTAGCAAAACTCTTATGATATTGAAATGAATTGTGCCTATCTCAGGCCCCAGTTCCAAACTGGACATGATCCTCAAAATTCATTGTGCTCCTGCTACCTAAAGAAAACAGATCCTTTCTGCCTTTCAGACAGTTATTTCAGCAGAATCTCAGTCTAAGGGCTTAGTTTGGTTCTTAGTCTAAAAAATTTATATTCTATTTGTGCTGATAATGCAAGTCTGAACTTCAGAAACTGTTCCCTCATCCAGATTTAGCAATTCAGAAAAGGGACACCATCTAAATTAATGACAGAATATCTGGATTTTCACACCAGTGTGAAGGATCCATGCATGTTAAAGGATCTGCTTTAGGAGACATCCCAAAAGACACTACTAAATTTACCCTGAAATTAAAGTTCTGCTGCTTTACTTTCAGAAAACCCAAATAACTAGTCATGCCTGACTGCTGATTGTTTGAGTAATGAGTAAAATGAGGACTATAAAATGTAGAAGAGCCATTACCTATAGAGCAGTGGAAGTCCTGGAGAGTGAATGAACTGAGCAAGAAGAACAGGTGCCCGAAGCACTATGTGACACACTATTTAAGGAGATATTTTTTGAGAATAAGAATTTTGGGCAAAATTAGGGATTGGATCAATAACTGTTATATGAACCCTCTTGATTGAGCATGCTTCTCAGAGGCTTGAATACAATTAAGCCTGCAACAAAGGCCACGTCTTCCTAGTTTTAAAAATACACTTCAGAGCAATTTTAATTATATACCTGTCGCCTAGTTATTACACTACTTGGTTTCTCAGAAATTGTTATAGCAATTAATAATTTCCAAAATATAAACTTCCAAAAATATGCTACTCAGAAATCCCTGTAGAAATCACATTCATCCTACAATGACAGCTTGTTATGTAAACAGTTTTTTACACATTATGCCTGAAACATACAAAGTGAATTACATACCTTACATGAACACTAAAAATAAATCTGGCACTGAAAGTTCAAGAAACTGGGGAAAGCTCTTGTGCTGATAATTTATTTTTTTGTAGTGTCTAACTGTAAACAGAGATGCCAGAGGTTTTAGGATTTGTGATCATTAGGTATTAAAGAACATACTGATCTTTTAGTGCATCTTTAGCACAATTTTCTCTCCTCTGAGACATTACCCTTCCTGTCTTGAACTAGGAGAGACTCATACATGCTAATGGATCTGACATCAGTGTTGCTCAAGGAACTATTTTTATGTTGGAAAAAATACATTCTCATTTTCAGATTACATCTGATTATTGTGACATTTTTGCCTCTACGTAGGTTAACTAGTATATCAACTCAGTCAGCAGATCCATTGTCTTTAGTGGAATTATTCACATCCTTAAGTGTGTTTTGAAATGCTTTGTTTGATTAAAGATCTGTATTTTATGTTAGCACTTACCTTGAACATAGTAGATAAAATCATAGATCCTGCAGTGACTCTAAATTCCAAACTCAATGGAAATATTCAATTTTGAACACCTAAAAGACTAGGACTGGGGTTCGCCTGCCCAGACAGATATGTTGTGTCAAAGCACCATTCAGTTATTCTGTATGCAGTATGACTTCAGTAGTGTTCATATGGAGACCGTGCAGTCATTAAATATTTGATGAAGATTATGAAATGACTTCATAAAGCGGCCACGTTACTTCAAACTGCTGTCTGAAGTACAACATTCTTTCTTCACCAGTGGCTGCAGGCAGGTGCCAAGGTGTCATGGTTTTTATGTTATAAACATTTTTTTATCACAGACACTAGGGAAGAGTATGAACAGGATCAGTGGATATTACACTTTACCCAAATACCTTTCCAAATTCCAACAGTTTTCAGCTCAGGGTTTTTCTTAATATCATTGTGAAAGGACCTTAGTATATTAGAACAAGTATATTAGTATATTAGAACATAGTATATTAGAAGAAGGGACGTATTAGGGGCACTTCTGCCCTGCCACTCCTAGAGCAGAAAAAGAAGAATATACGGTGGATTGAGTACACAGAGAAACTGTCAGAAAAATAGTCTGAGATTGGCTGTTGCAGCTGTCTGTTCTAGCATGATAGGTCTGCTCCAAAAAACCAATTCCTCTAGAGCAGAAAAACTGGATAAACAGGAGCCAGAAACCCCAGGCCCTTTATGTCATTGTTTTGTTTTGACTCACAGTACATATGCGTTAAGTATTTGCCCCAGTTTTTCTATTTTTTGCCCATTTTTCTTGTTTTGTAACTCAAAAAACACTCAGTCTCACAAGTAGAAAAGATTTTCAGTTCTTATCCTGATCCTTCACTGTTTCCTCCGTGATTTGCCCAGCAACAGTTGGTGAAGAAAGATCTTAGGTTAGCGTGCCAGTGTCTGGGTCCAAAAATATAGGCTTCCAGTGAAGACAGACCAGACAGTGACTGTTCTGGTTTCCAGTCCAATGAATAGGAGAATGTGACTGTGAAGCTTCCTTGAGCACCTCTCAGAGAGGAGCCTCCAGAAGCTGTTTTCAATCTCATTAAAGTCCCTGCTGCTGAAAGTGCAGCTGACCAGCAAAGGGCCACAGACACTGCTGAGACTACACTTAAAAAGGACCTGATCAATCTCTTTATGACTGGCATATGAACCAGAAGCTGAGACTAAGTCATGGTGTCATATACTGGCATAATGAAGCAGCAGAGATGTCAGCAAAGTAAACAGTGACATTATAGACAGCCACCATAGTCATTATATATATATGGTGCAACAATGATAGCAGAAATGTATCTCTGATGGGTTTTACAGCATTTAAAAATCCCATTAACTTTCCCTAATATGCAGGGAAACCTCTTTTCTGATGGCTTATCTAATCTAGCTCCTTACAGGCAGTGAGAATCTGGAGGCTCTGAATTACAGACATTATTTACTGGCCACTTAATGGCCTAGATGCTGAGGATGATGTTTTCTGATGGAATAGGGATAGCATAAATAAAACATGTTGGAGGCAACTGGTCTCAAAGTCACAAAAAGAGTAAATTCTATCAGTGTTGCAGTTACACTCCTCATCTATGAAAGTCAGGAAAGGCAGATCCCAGGAGACAGTTTTCTGCCATTCAGCCTCCTCTCAAATATTTTTCCATGCTGCAGTGGCATGCTGCAGTATGGTGTGATGCAAACACTGCAGCTTGTTTCCAGCCTTTACATCCACAGATCTCAGGCACACATCCTTAGCTAGACCCCAGTCTGTCTGACCTCAGATTGCTTGGACCTCGTCTACTACACAACCTTGCTTTACTCCCTGCTTCAGACACTGTGGTCTCACTATATTCCTCACTCAGTTCCTATTACGGAGTTTCCTAGTCCAGCCTCTCTGCACCCACTCTAATCTAATCTTAATGACTAGTGTCAATTTATCCAATCCCAGTCTTAGAGTCTTGCATGAGGGCCTGGACACTAACACAGAGCATATGGGAGATATCAGGGCTCTCTCACCCACTCTCACACGAGTGTCTGTGTGGGGGACTCGGTTCCAAACTGCCTGGGTGGGCTCATCAGTGAAGCCTTGATTGGAATTAAGGACATCTAGATAAAACAGTTTTAGACAACTGGTGTAAAGGAGATGAATAACACCACTTGGGTTAGATGTTTAGGCTGGCAGTCACAAGCTAGAGACTTTCCTAGTGACTGAAGAGCCATGGGCATCAGGAATGCTGCTTACAGGAGAGGGAACAAATTGTGGTGTTATTTTGAGCTAAGAGCTGATGATAAGGAGATTGAATTAGCACTAATAAGGTTCAAACTAGACCACATGTCCTCGTTTGCTTATGGTGAGATAGATAACACAGCCCAGTCTTACTGAAGTCAAATTATTTCACTCCTACTTTATTCACTTATAGTGTAGGCTAGCTGTGCTGTCAACAAATGGGTGACTTGGTGTGTTTTGACAGGCCCATATTGTATGCTCTTAGCACTTCATCTTTTAGGTGTATACAATTTGATGAAACAAATATGGTATTCCCTTGCCCTTTCTAGAATTTCATATTTCTCTTTGCTCTCTTTTCATGTTGAATAGAATTGAACCAGAATCAGATTCACAGTTCCATCAATGTGAATGTTCCTGTCTAAATCTGTGGCTAACTTCCACAAATAATAATAGTACTAATTCTTTGAATTTTCAGATTAATAGCTGGAGTAGTCACTGTAAAAATGAAGTCACTTCCTTTTTTTTATGGTCTTCTTAAATCCACTTCAGGCCTTTTTGCATAAAATGGATTTAAGGCCACTTAACAAAGTCTAATTGCTGTTTATTAAGTATATCAAAATTAACTGAACAGTTCCCTTTAATAAGTACCTTGGCTTGGAGCTTTGCAGAGATACAGATCACAGCAAAACATAAAAATCTTGAGATGCTCACTGTGCTTCACTAAGAATGAAAAAGCCATATATAACTAGTATTTCTCTATGTAACATTACCATTACCTTTTAATTGCTCCAGTGAACTTTCCAAACAAACCAAACAAAAAAGATACCCAATGACATGTTCAAAAACATGGACAGCCCTTGCTCAGCCGCAATTAATGAAAAAATTCCTTTAGTTCATGTGAACCAGGATTTTATGTTCTAGTTATTGAATATCTCTGTCAGTGTAGTTTAAAGGATTTTTAATTGTTTTTCTTGTCTTTGAAAATAACTTGTTGCCAGCCAGCTATTTACAACACAAGTTCAGAGAAAAAGTTTTTTTACTAAAGTGGTGGAAAATAAACAAATGCAAACATTGAAGTGTAAAGAAATGTAGCCAAAACCTTTTACTGGTAAACCAGAAAAAAGGCCACAAAAAAAAAATCTTCATTTTAAAAAATTTTTTTTTCCTTAAAACTAGCAGCTGATGTTTGTTGATGATTCAGTCTAAATAGGAGTTGCATTTGCACTTTAATTGACAAAACACCCAAACCTTGCCCATACCTTGGCCTGCTCTGACCACATGGCAATTGTGTGGAAGGAGATCCAGCCATCCAAAGCAGCCCAGCTCCTACCAGCCAGGCACCTCCCATCCAGATCTTCTGGGAGACAGTACTGCCAGCCACTGATGTTTAGCAAGAAACGATTCCTAGCTCTGAAAGGAGTGCTTCCTTCCTCTGTCCCAGGGGAAAGCCACACAAAGCTAAACTGTTTGACTTTGCCTTGAGACAGAGTTGCAATCTTCATATATCACAGCAGTGATTTCAGCTCAGAAGTGAGGTCAGGTTTTGTCATTTCTTGAATGAACTTGAATGCTGCCAGGGATCTGATTTAGACAGTAAAGAAAAAAGGGGAAAAAAAACAAACTAATAAAAAAGCAACTATGAAGGAGGGAGGGATGGAGGAAGAGACGGGGAGAAGAGAGCACATAAAAAAAAAAAAAAAAGAGAAAAAAGGAAAAATGGGAAAAAAAGGGAAAGGGGGAAAAAATCGGTCTTCCCAGATAGGACCCTGGAATATAAATGCAGCTCCTATACATGCCCTCTTCCCCCTTGACTTGGTAAACTGCGGCTATGAATGGGGAAAGAGGCTAAGACCCCCACCAAGCCTGTTTGTAGTTTGGATTTTTTTGCTAAGATGAGCTAGCAGTGGAATTAATATTAACATTTTCTCTACTAAAATCTCCTCAGCACTTTAATGAGACTCATCTTGTTTTCACTGCCTCAGTGAGCATTAAGTCTTCAAAAGCTATTAAAGTCAGGGTGTTATAAGAACATTTTGTTACTGGAGAAAAAAAGTTAAAACCTTATCTTTCCCATAGTATATCTGTCCATAGATTCTTGCTATCCTGAAGAAACTCATGCGTTCCCTTGAATGTGACAAAGTATAGATCTCCATTCGTGGGCATGAACTAAGCTGAGGTTCGGGCTTCACTGTTAAGCTGCTGGAAATTGGAAACATTCTTCAGATCTGTTGTTCCTCTCTGATGGCTGAACAATCATATTTTAAGGGACACTAGACTTGCATTGACGCAGATGTGTTGTAATTGTGTATGGTCCTAGGACTGTGTCTTCACCAAAATAATTTTTGGCTATGAGAACACAATGCACATGCATGAAGAGATGCAAGTGAGGAGAGTCAAGGGTGCTCCAATGAGTGGCTCTAGCCTTGCTTCCACCAGGAGAGCATTTCCCAGCACAGCAGTCACACACTCTGACACATCCTTCAAGATTCCAGCTGTAAGTACAAGGCATATTCAACCCCTCTGGTACTCTAAATAACAAATGTGCAGCTATTCTTCCCCCAGAGCAGGCCAGTCATTTTGAGTTAACTTCACATTAGCCATTTAGTGTCAGTAAAAGAAAATATCTGTTTCTCCCAAGACTGTGGGATAGGAGTAATTTATTAGCATCCAGTCAGAATGGGTTTATGAAAGGTAGGTCCTGCTTGCTCAGCCTGATCTCCTTCTGTGACGGTGTGACCCACTTGGTGGATGAGGGCAAGGTTTTAGATGTCTACCTGGGGTTTAGTAAAGCCTTTAACACCATTTCCCTCAGCATTCCTCTGGAGAAACCAGCTGCTCATGGCTTGGACAGGTGCACTGTTCTCTGGATAAAAAACTGCCTGGATGGCTGGATGGCTGAGCCCAGAGAGTGGTGGTGAATAGATTACATCCAGCTGGTGGCTCACTATTGGGGCCAGCCCTGTTTATTATCTTTATCAATGACCTGGACAAGGGAATCGAGTGCATCATCAGTTCATTGATGACACCAAGTTTCATGGGATTATTGATCTGCTGGAAGGTAGGAAGGATCTGCAGAGAGATCTGGAAGGGCTGGGTGAATAGGCCAAGGCCAATTGTATGACGCAGTATGGGGTCCTGCTGTTGGGTCACAACAACCACATTCAGCACCTCAGGCTCGAGACAGTGGCTGGACAGTGGTCCAGCAGAAAAGGACCTGGGGGTGCTGGTCAGCAGCCAGCTGAACATGAGCCAACAGTGTGCCTAGGTGGCCAAGGTCAATGGCATCTGGGCTTGCATCAGCAACAGTGTGGCCAGCAGGACCAGGGCAGTTGTTCCCCTGTACTTGGCACTGATGAGGCCACATTTTATGTCAAGAAAGACACTGAGGTGCTGGAGCATGTCCAGCTGGAGAAGGACAATGGATCTGGTGAAGGGTCTGGAAAGTCAGTCAAATTAGGAGCAGATGAGGGAGCTGGGGTTATTTAGCATGGAGAAGAGGAGGCTCAGGGGGGATCTTAGCACCCTCTACAACTACCTGAAAGAAGGTTGTAGCCAGCTGGGGGTCGGTCACTTCTTTCAAGTAACAAGTGACAGGACAGGAAGAAATGGCCTCAAGTTGGGCCAGGATAGATTTAAATTGGACATTAGGAAAAATTTCTTCTTGGGAATGGCTGTGAAGCATTGGAACAGGCTGCCCAGAGAATCAGTAGAGCCACCATCCCTGAAGGTATTTAAAAGACATGTGGATGTATAGCAGTGAATTTGGCAGTGTTGGGTTAATGGTGGACTCAATGATCTTAGAGGTCTTTTCCAACTTAAATGGTTCTATGATTGTGTTAGAAGTCTACTGCCACTAGCGGTTTTCTCTTTATAGTTAGTGCAGCCACAGTGTTGGAGGTATATTCATAGTCTTTATGAATACTTTTCTTCTTGATAGATAACCAAGAGATACATTATACCCCTCAAGCAGTATTTCTCAGTAAAAACCTAACTGTGCACAGGTACTAGCTTAATTTTTAATTTATTTTCAAAAAGTTTGTTTGGAATTTATATTAAAGTTGTGAAAATATGTTCTTTTGGTCTAGAAATAATTATATCCTTTCTGTTCTACACAGAAACTGTCACAACCCTGATACTGAACTCATTTTTCTTAATGGGCTTGATCTACTGTCAGCAAAATCAATGAAGTGAATTTTTCATCTGTCTTAATGGGATCTGGAAAGGGGCTATGTTTCTAAATAAAGCCAAATACTGGGATTATTCTGTATTCAGTTATCCTTACGCAAATTGGAAATTAGCCAGTTGGCAACTTCTTATTTCTTTCCTTCTCTTTTGTGCATTGCAACAGAAAAAACTCCACTTTATTAGAGGGAAAAAGGTAGAAACGTAAGATTACGAGGATGAAAATGCACTTCCCTTTTCAAGTGATGTTACACTTGATCAATAGGCCTCAGCTCATAAGGAGATTTGTAAGTTACCCTGAGTTCATCACTTTGAATAATTTGCAGCAGTGTTAGGGTTGATACAATTTAAATGTGGCTGTCCACATACTTAAAGAGACTTTTCTATTGTTGACTATTGGCTGAGTATAACAACACTCAAACTGTATGTCTTACATGGCACCTACATATGAGGCAAGTGAATGTAAAGCTATCACATCTGTTCCATTCACTCCTTATCCTTAGAGACTTTCTTAATTTATTTGCTTTGGCAAAGTAAAAAGATTTTTGCACAGTGTCTGGCATCATTACGTATGTAAAGATATTTTAACACAATCCCTGAATTTGACATACAGGTGGATTATGACAATGGCCTAAACAGCAGACAGTTTTAAAGGCAAGAATGACAATCTGCTTAGTTTTCAAATAGTGGCACTTTTCAAAACAATTCCTCCCACATAAAAATAGCAGAAAACCCTCTGTGGATGAGAACATGGTTGCCAATGACCTCACTCTGGCTACCTCAAAAAATGTGAAAAGACTGTTCAGTACCTGATAAAATTTCCTTTCTCCTCCACCCATTGCCAAAATTGTTTCTCATGTTTAGGAAATGTTTAGTCTTCATGTTTTAGATCTGGAAAGCTTAATAATAAGTTTCCCTGCTTTATAAACTTTATGAAATTAAATCATTTGCAGTAGATAAAGTGTAGTTTCAATATCTTTCCTTCATTCTCTGAGTTCCTCTTTGAAACGGGGTGATTGCCATAAAAAACTCTAATGTCTCACAGGACACTTATCTATTCTGTTTTGTTAAATCTCTCCTATAAATGCAGATAGAGAGATCTATCTAGATCTACATAGAGACTCTGTCTTGCATAATGTGTAGTTTATACAATGAGGAATGGTTTAAAGTTAAAAGAAATTTCTACCTATAGGAAGGAGAATGTGATAGAAATTTCAGGTAAAATGCAAACCATCATGGCAAATGAGCAGATAGAGAAGAGCAGGCCTCCAAGGCAGGCAGGCACTGATTAATCCTGCAATCCTTTCACTTGGCAAAGAGCACAAGCGAATACTTCCTTCCATCCTTAAGGACATATCACCACCAACAGATTCTCCCTGTATTGTTCTGCATTTATCTGTTGAAGTGTTCTCAAAACACAATGTGATAAGATTCCATTTTCAAGCAGGAATAAATGAAATAAAATTAAAATCAGCCCTAACTCTTCCCTCACTACTGTGTTCCCTGCTTCTGAGCTAACAGACAACTCCTGTTGGTTTCCATGGGAGTAGTATTAGTAGAAACCAGAAAGAGTATAGGCAGAGACCTGTTCTTCACCACCTTTCACAGCCTCACCAGTCCTTTCAGAAGAACTGATACTGTTAAAGAAAGCCATGCCTGCTGACAATGCCACTCACCTAACTCCACTGATAACACCTGGTGCTGCCTATGACCAGTGTGCAGTCCCTGTCCTCTGCATGGGTTCAGTACAAAACTTCCAGGCTCCAGAAGACCCAATTGCAACACTTTGAATACAAACACAGCCACATTTTAACAGTTTGGAGAATGGGACTGTGCAAGAGGCTCTGATGGAATGCTTGCTAGTGACTTTTAGGGATCAGAGCATGTTTGACAAGGCTTATGGATTTTTTTTTACTTGTATTTCAAAGGATATAGTAATTAAATAAGTGACAGAAACATCAGTGTGAAATACCAGTTGTGGGATTATTTTTTTACCCCTTGGATATTAATCACTAGTTAGATAAACCCCAAAGAATACAGAATACATACCTTTCCGAGGAAAACAATGAGAAAAAGCTTTCACAGAAGCACAGTTTGGAAATACTTTCCGGAATACCTCCTACAGGCTGAGGAAGACATTCTCTGGCAGTTGTCATGATGATGATATGTCACTGACCTCTAAAATAGGATGTTACAAGTTCAACTTAACAAATTTTCTGACTTCTGTCTTGAATGGAATTCAAGAGAAACTATACCCCAATTAGAGATAAGTCCAACTCAGGCAGAAAGCATTATTGTTTGGGCTGTCATGCTGGCAGATGGATTTTCTCACAAAGAAGAATTGTGTTTCATCAGCTAGTTTAATTCTTCCAGTGACAATTTATTTTTAAGATGTTACAGGGTTTTTTTTGAGTGATTAACTGTGTCACCTCAATTTCTAATCTATTTCTTCTGCTTAGAGTTAAAAAATTTTGCTTGCTGCTAGGATTGAGTTTGTCTGCACATATCTAATAGACAATACATATTATATCAACATATGCCCTGGCTTTTCTTATTTGGGGCATTACACTTATCCTTTCCTCATAATCAAACCAATCAACCCTTGTTACCTCTTGTTTTCCACTGAAAAAAAGAAAGGGATGAATGATACAAGGCCCCACCAGTGACAGAACTTTTTCATATGGAAATATTATCTACTGCTTTCTAAGGTATGAGGTAACATTTTTAAAGCTGAAGAGATTATTTTGCCACACATCTCTGATTTTTTTCAAAGATCATATTATTATATATGTTTTGCTTGATGCCCCCCAGGACATGGTTGCCCCTCCAGGCTGCCAGGGCACTGCTGACTCATGTTCAACCTGGCATCACCCAGCACCCCCAGGTCTCTTCCTGTGGTGCTGCTCTCCAGTGCCTTGTTCCCAAGAATACCCTTGGTGCCAAGCACAATTTTTAAACTGAAGCAAAATTCAGGGGAAGTCCCTGAGGAGCTTCAGGGACGTTTTGCCTTGAGTTCTTTATGAACAATTCCCAAAGGAACATCGTGAAAAGAAAAGGATGTGAGAAAAATGAAAAGTGTTTGCGAAATTCCCATAACTACTGCCTTAAATTGTATATATTCATGATATGCATGCACATGAGTACTCTGCACTTCCTGGCCTTTAGTATTGAACTCCTGCATCACTGTTCTTAAAAAAGTAATTATTATTTACTTTCTGATCACAAAAGAAGAAAGCACCAAAAATAAATCTCTCAACAACGTTTTTCCCTTACACAAGAAACACTGGCTACATGAAGCCTCGGGAAAGGTTACCATAAAAGCTAAAAGAAAACAAGGATTACTTGAAAATGCAATTGCTCAATATACCCAGAACTGCCAGCTGCAGTTTGCTCTTTAGGCTATTGACTTCGTAACCTTACCCAAACCTTCAAAAATTTCCTGGTCAAGAAGTCTTTTCGGAAGCTTTGTGGGGAAAAAAAAAGGCATTGGTTTTAATTGATTTCCTGAAGACTGAATTACTTATTACTTCATAAAATGTCAGACTAAACAATTGTAAAAGTTACTAAAAGTAAACCAGTTTATTACTGTAAAGCAACAAAGGCATGTAAGCAGACAAGAAAGCTTGTTGGAAACTCCCTCTTTAGACTACCACCTTGAAGGAATATTTAGATATCTACTGCATATTCGTTTTTCTGTATTGGAAGAAGAGGTATTGCAATACTCTTTCTTTATTTTTTTATTTTAAGTAAAGGCTCCATAAAAACTTATGGGTATAAAATAGTGTAAGATTTCAGACTAAAAGGGTTAATTCTTCATGAAAGTTTGGGTCATGGTTAGTCCTTCTCTAATTGAATACTATATTTACAATTGTGAATATTTAAACTTGAAAAAGTGATTCTGAATGTAAAGGCATAAAGTGCATTTTTAGCATGTGTATTCAAATCAGAGAGGGAAGATATTTTGTGAGAATACATTTGCTCTGCATTTACTGCTGTTACCGTATTCCTGTCTTCTGACATATTCCTGACCTTGCTGGGACTGCTTACATGAACAGGTTCTGGAGCACATGCCAATGTTAAGAATAGTGTATTGTGAGTCCATACAAACACAGCCCCCTCTCCCTCCTAGTTATAGTTAATGACTCAGATTTCAAGGAGAGACAGAAATTAACAATGAAGTGTCCAGAGGATTGTTAAGGATTAGATGAGAAAGTTGGAGTCCCATCTAAATAAGAATGCTGTTGTATTTTGGTTTATGTAGAAACTTTGACAGCTGGTCTGTCTGCAATCTATTTTATGAGCTTTAAGGTACATGATACCAATCATATCCATAATTTCAGACCTGAGATTAACCTTGTGAAGTATGATGTCTATATGGAACAAAACACAGGAGTTACCTTTACGATATTTAAGGAAATTTAAGGAATATTTAAGGAAAATTTTATAAATTTTTACATTCTTTAAGAAAAACTGGCAACTCACAGGTTCTGCTTTCAAAATTTCAAAACTCTAAACTCAACCAACTAAAATTTGACTTTTTTTAAAAAAGTTAATCACATAGAATTTTCCATTAGAAATGCTTTTTACACAAAATATCTACAAGAGCATTATTTTCTTTCAACAGAGGCTCGCAGACTTTCACTCATGGAAGTGACCTCCACCATGCTGCATAGGCATGTGATAGAAAATGCACCATCATGTCATACTTAAAATCTAATGAAGACTAAGTATCTTTTCTTATCTTTGCCTATTTTAGTAGGCTTTTGGAGGAATTGCAGAAGAGCCACTAACTCACTAGAGGGTTTCATGAAAAGCTGAGAGAGCAGATGATGCAGAAATTCCTTTTCCTCCAGAGACTCATCTGTGAGAATACTGATGTGAAAGAGCATCAATCCAGGGCTTGTCTCCCTGCTCAGACACATGTGAGCACATGCAGAAGTATTCACTTATAACCGAGTGTTCTCAATTGTAGTTGTGTTTGTTTCTTTTTTTCCCTTTTTTGTTTCAGTACTCAAGCTACCTGCTATTTTGATTAAGAGAAAAGTTAAGAAGTTTCTAAGGGAAGAAAACAGTAATTAGTATAAACTTAAGGCAAGACCCTACCAGGAGAATTGAAGGCAAATGTATGCATTGCTATTAAAGTGCATGTTCTATTCTGACTCACACTGAGTTTAACAGTTACAAACTGTTATGTATTAGAAGACCTTAAAGTATATCAGTTAAGAGAGGCAAGGTTTGTACTCTCTTTATCTAAATTTTCATTTTAACAAATGATTGACATTGTGATTTCAGAATATAAAGCAATTTCTTCTTTCATAACAGACATAGCTAATGTGTCTTTCTGACTTCTCATTTCTCTCGTGACAGCAAGGATGGCTAAAGAGTCATCAATCCGGAGAGTGCTGATTGAGCTACAGTGGGTGCTGCTCCTTCAAACACACTTTGAAAAAGTTTTGTTTTTCCTGAAACATTAAGGCATTTTTCTTGTTTCTTCTACTTTGACAGCCTATTGCAAACTTCCTGTCTACCTGCCAGAGACATTTGATTATAGCTTTTCCACCCATCCAAAGTATAATGAAATTCCTGCCCTGAAAGCTGGGGATTGCAAGAAGGAAGAAAACAAGGTATTGTTTTTCTTCTTGGAAGTGACTGCAGCCAAGAACAACACAGATTCCTCTGGTGCCACATCTGTCACCAGCAGTCACGCTCCTTCCTACACCATGCTAACTGCCTTGTGTGTTTATTTGGAACAGGGATGTCCTCGACAGATAAATGAACAAACAAACTCAGTGGGACAGCACCAGCTGTGGAAGGTCAGGAAGGGTTCTCCAGGTGGACCAGACTGGACGTGAGTAAACAGGAGCAAGCAGATGTTACACAACCACAATTTTTCTGAGATCATTTTAGTAACACGGGGCAACCTTGGCAGTCCTAAGGCACTTAATCAGTCAATATTTCTATAAAAAATATCTCATTTAATTTTAGATATAATTTCATTCTAGGGATCAGATTGCTATCACATGTGCCTCTTCCTTGGGGAGATTTGTTCAAGGATGATCTCTGAATATGTAAGAAGCAAAAGAGGACAAAAGTGCACTCAATTCCAAAAAGAACAGTCCTGGTTTGAATAGTAAACAATGAATGAGGGAAACAACAGGACTTCCTTGTAACAGTGATGGACTGAATGGCAAGCCTTGTTCTATAACTTGGTAGAACATTCCCTGCAAAAGTTTTAATTAGTCAAGAAATGCATTTTCCGTAGTTTTACAATTTTCCATTACAGACTCAAGATCATTTGGGGATATGAATTACAAAAGCTGACAGAGTACAATAAAACACTGCAAATAGAATGAAAGGATCTTCAAATATAGAAGAAAAAATGCCAGTATGGAAGCTGAGGAGTCATAATCTTTCTCTCATAGAGAACAAACCTGTTCCTGCTTAGAGAATTTCAGCTCAGCCCAGTGTTAGAAATGCAAGGCTTCACACTGATACATGTCCTTCTCCTTTCTTCTTTCAGTTCAAGGGCATGACAAAGACTGAATGGGTTTGGTTTCCTTAGCCAGGAATTCCTACAATGTATGCTAGCATCTGCTGAGTCACAAACATTCTCCTTTTTCCTTTAATTGCTTTTTGGAATAGAATCTCCATTTTGGGCATCTAGAAACAGGGCACTGGAGATAAGTTCTGATACCAAACTTTTTAGGGTTGGCAGGGAATCTGTCTCTGTAGGTGGACCTGGCTGCAACTGTCCCCAGAAGCATTCATTCTGCATAGGTTAGATTATCTTATAATGCAAAGTGAATTTTTACCAAGCGAAGTTAGAAAATAAGGAACAGATTACAAATACAACTAGATTAAGAGAGCATGAAAGGCATCATCAAGATAGCTTATGAATGTATGTTCAAATTAGGTAAACTATCTGAAGATTGTCATATCCCAGTAGTTTCTCCTTCCCAGTACAACTTGTTTGCAGGCACAATTCAGGCACATCCCAAAAAGAAGCAAATGCATTTTCTAGTCCCTTGAATATCTTCATACATGAAGGGAAGAAAAAAAAAGATGACTGCCATCTCTGTTTCTGTTAGTGCTTTATTTTAAAGTTTTGATAGCATTTTACATTTTATATGTGACCATATTCTTTCACCAAGGCAAAGTAGTTGTATAGTACATAATTGCGACCATGTTTTACAGCTTCTCTCAATATTGCTTCATAATCAGTTATTTTGGCAAAATTAGCAAAGACTCAGACAGGATTTAAGGACACTATAAGGAGGTCCATAGCTGTGGGTGGAAAAAAGGAAGGAAGGATATTTTTAACCTACCATGCTAACTTCAAGTTGTTGTGAGTGCAATAGTCTTGCTGTAGTTATGTTTGACTTGGAGCAAAGCAAATTAAAAATTGTTTCCCTGGATATTAGTCAATGCAAATAATACCCTCAAACAGAGGATTATCTAGTATTAATTTCCAGGATATGTTTTTCTAGGCATTTCTAAGGAGGTTCAAAACTTAATTAAAAAAATTAAAACTTAATTTGAAGTAGTGGGCTGTCAAGTTTACTTGAATTAGTCAAAGGCTATCAAATTGATCTGGGCTAGAAACCTGTGAAAACAGTCTTTTTTTCTTCATTATCTTTCAGGCATTTATGCTACATTTCTCTGGCACAATTACAACATGTCTTTCCTAAGGTTTTTTGGGTTTAAAATTTATATTCCTAAACTAAGGATGGAGAGGATACAGGGTACAAAGAATATGATAAAAAATAGATTTGAAACCCAAATTATGCCCATCCATAATTTCAAACATAAATTTCAAATTTCATAAAGTCATATGAAAGTGGCACTGTCTGATATAGATGTATCCCCCAGTATAGTCAGAATTAAAACACACATTTACTTCTTTCTCTGCATGTTAATATTGTTAGTATAACAGACCAATTAGAGAAAGTAAATTAGATTTTCCACTGACATCTATTCCATCCACAGAATTAGTTTAATGGTATAATCATGCTTACTAACACTTTAAACTGGGAGATATTTCTGCTTCATGCTCTAATGATGGTGTCTGAACCAAAAATGCCACTCAGCTTCAGTTGAGGACCTGATGGGAGCCTGAATCGAGAATTTCCCATATTAGCAAACAGTTTGACTGTGAAGCCACTGACACAGCAATTCACTGACACATTTTGGAGTCTATTCAAGTGTCCAGTTCTGTGGAATCCCAAAAATGTCAGAACCATTCCCCTTGAGGGTATTGACCTATAGTGGACACTTCCAGAGCTAGGCAATAAGAGCTCAGTTGAAAAGATACTATGCTCTCAATACAGGAAGGAACCTATAGGCATTCAACAGTGCATTGTAAAGAATCACTTTTCACTGTACAGTGCACTCTAAGGAATCAGTCTGGTCTACAGTTAATCCAGGGAAGTAATTTATTTTGTATACAGATAAAAAAGAATGCTTCATGCATATATATTTATATTATATAAATATATTTTTGTGATTGAGCTGGTGGCAGCTTTTCTGTCCAAAATCAATTTGCTAAAAAATAATGTACCACAATGTCAGACTGAGTAAGCTTTTGGAAAGGAAATTTCCAAAGAAAGATATCATGTTAAAAGCAACAATGAAAATATTTACACATTTTTAAAAGGCATTAGTACTTCTTTGAGTCTCAGTCTTGCTTCTCATTTTGCTTTGCTTTGTTTTGTTTTTTTAGTTTTGAATAAGCATGTTGCACATCAGTATGCAATTAATGCTAGTACTTTCCCTGTTACACCTCTGAAGGCTAAGCAACAGACTCCCTTTAAATGCATATATGCAAGAGGGCCCTTTTCCTAGGGGAGCAAAAACCAGAGTCAGTTCGCACAAGTTAGCAATCCATTCTGGCAAGAAGTCAGACCATTCACTCTGGACTTCTCTTTCTAGTTCAAGTAATAAACACAGGTCTGGAAATCCAATTATTGTCTCTTGTCTGAAATATTTTAAAGAACTTAGGAAAGGTCTCCATGAGAGAGGGAGACACAGAAAACATTTTGAAAGTTTCTTATTCAAAGTACATGCTTCTATCCTTACCATTTAGAGTTCAGAGTGTAAATGATGTGATTACCAACATATATTAATGATTGTTAAGTCAATTACCGATTTTTTTTTTTCTGGCTACACCTCCAGAGAAACAACATATAGTATTTCTGCATTCAGTCTGCAGCTCTGGTAGAAACTTGCATCTCAGTTCAAAAGGCAATGCAAATATAGTTACGTTTAAAAACAGGAGAGGAAAAAAAAAGCAAAAGAAAAAGCTTTTAAGAGCAGGGAGAGATAAGCAATATTTCAAAAACTTAGTGTTGGCTATGCATATATCTCTTTTGCTTTTAGTGTTTCTAAAAGGAGCATGAAGGTGTGTGACAAGAACAGATGTAGAAATGCAGGTTTGGAAGAAATGAGTATGGAAGACCAGTTTCAAACCACAGCAGGGAAAAATGTCCAGATGGAGGTGCTTGTTCAGTCAAAGCAAATAGGCACATTTAAGCGCAGAATATTTGCAGGAGACATTTTATACAGAAACTGGGGAAAAAAAAGGTCACTAGACAAATAAATTCAAAGAAGTATGCACAGAAAATGTAGGATGAGCAAATGAAGCAAAATTTACCACATAAGTAGACCTCTCTGAACAATGTATGTTAAACATCTGAAGGTGCTTTGGTAAAGCACCTGTGCCAGGGAAAATCATTTATGATTATGATTCTATAATTTGCACTTAAGATTTTGTGATGAAGAGATGCTATATGACTCAAATGCAAGTGTGCAAGTAAGTTCACATAAGCTCTAGTGATAAGACAATTTAGGTGTGTATGTGACCAATTGACCACACACAGTCATCCACTCTTCAGTGCTGCCATCACCTATGTGCTGCCAATTAAAAAGGACCTATCGCTCGGTATTTCCATATTAGTTTGGTTTTTTTTTAGGGTCACTGAATTTCAAAGCAGAGACTTTCTAAATTATTCACACTTCATTTTCAAAATTAAATAGAAACAGTGTCAAGGCTTGTTCTCCCAAACTGTAGGAGTTATCACACCCTCATCTCAAATCAGTGATCACAGTTTAGAATATTGTGTCATTAAACTTTATCAGGAGAGCACCATTTTTATCTAAGATGAAGGGAGAACATGCATTTTTGTCATGGGAAACTCCAAGCCCAGGCCACTCTGCTGAAAAGAAAGACATGCTAGTTCAGGTAGTAGGTCTCTCGAGCTTCAGCAGTGGACACGTACCCATGTCTTGAAGATCACAAGGAAGTGTCCAGATGCTTAGATTATGGATATCTGCAAAATCTGGTGTTTCAAAAGCCAGTCTTCAGAAGACCTAGGCTTAGGACAGGAGACTTGCAGATATGTGAAACAAGAACAAAGACAAATGAAAACAGACACACCAAAAAGGGCAAGTCCAATGGGTCACCTTCTATTCATTTGTATATCCAGGGACTCACATGAATGCTGGAGTAGCAGTCATAGGCAGACATTAACCAGGCAAAAGAGCCTATACTGTAATTGTATGTATTTGCACACAACAGCTCAGTTTCAGAGAATTTTGTCTTTTAAGCAAAAGCCACTCTGTCAGAAGACTCCTGATCACCTATAGGCTTAACAAGACTATTTGCAGCAGTCCCTAGTGCCAGCATTCCCACAGCTACCCTTCCTCACTAGAAAGATTCATCTCTGGATGCGTTTAATACAAAGATAATCTCACACTTTTGAATCTTGAGCATTCTCAAAAGGGTGAGAAGGTATTGAAAAAAAAATACTAGAATTGCTTGCAAAATTGTTTAATGTAGAAATTAAAAAAAAACTTTGGGTTTATTTTTAAATTATGTTGCACAATGGATAGGAGCTCCTACTTATCTTTTTGGCCCATAGGAAGGAAAATAAACCAAAAAGAAGTCCTCTATAAACATATCCAAGAGTTGTCCTCTTTTATGGCCCCAAGAGCCTTATTGCTTTGTGGCCACTCAATCCTGTTTTGAACGTTGTTCAGGCTGGCACACACATAACAAAGTAACATCCTTAAACAGGTTACCTCACAACATTATCCAAGAAGCTAGGCTATTTTATATTATTTATAAATATTAATATTAATTTACATATTCTGCCAGGTCATGAGGTTTTTTTCACATTATCCTAACAAAAATAACAAAAAAAATACCCTTTTGGTTTAGGAAAATAAGAAACATTGAAAGACATCAAGAGATGTGTCCAGGAAAGGTGGAAATTGATCGACTGAATCTGAAGGTTGATGTTATTAAAGTGAACATCTTGAAAAAAGAACAAAGGTGTAGAAAAATAGCAGCACAATTGCAGAACTAGAGAGTAAGTCAGGCAGGATTGCTGAGAAATAAGTGATCTACCAGTAATCTAATATCCGGCCATGAGACAATGCCATTTCTAGGCTGACCTTGGTCAAAAGACACCATGTACATGCCAGTGTGAGACCCTAACTCTCATTAAATTTTAAGCTCCAGGTCTCTGTGTAGCATTTTTATTTATTGGCATTCTTGGGGGTGTGGGGTGGAAAGTTACCTTTTACTAACAAATACTGCAAAAGAGGTTACTTTCAAACTGTAATTCATTTTGGGATCTGCTTTTGACTCATACGGTGAGGAAATCTGGGAAATTCCATATTTTGTAACTTTAATTTTGTTCTAGTGACCTGCAACCGGAAATTCCATGAAAGTTCCCTATTGGAAATTCCATTGGCAGTGTTTGAGTGAACACCATGCATGGTGAGCCAGCTGCACTCCCTCAATTTTTTTTCCCTGCCTGAGCTCATGTCAGGGATTGAGCTTTCAGAGTGGTTGCTTATAGGCAGAGATGACTCTCTTTTTCCTAATGTGTCCACTTAGTTCTACACCAAGCGGAGCTACTTCTGACCTGTGGCAGATGAAAACTGAGGATGAACCCAAGCTGGCACCAGTTTGCAATGTAACTTGCCTGCATTGTTGAGACATAGCTTTCCAATTCCCTCCTTGAAGCCAAGATTTTTATAGCTCTGGTCAGGTTTTATGGCTCTACAGCACATAACACAGCCTGGCCAGATCTGCTTCAGATCTCTGGGCCATGAAAACACAACTCTCTTGTGAAAACAACAGGGATATGTATTGTTATTGCCAACTTGCCTGCCTGTCAAGCACTGTAGGAACTCAATTAACTCTACCTATTTGATTAAAGTTCAGTAAAGTGTATGTAGTTTCATCATGAAGAAGTTAGGAAAATTAATTAGTTTGGGTGAGAAAACATCAATCGTCTTAAATGAAAGTTAAGTACCTAGATCCTGTTTGCACCTCTCTTCAAAATACTGGATAAAAATTGTGGTCTCTCAGAACCATTTCCTCAGCTGCTTTCAGTTCTCCCTGAAACACCTCTTCAGTAGCATGAGCAGTGAGCTGTTAGTTAGGCAGATGAGTTCATTATTGGCTTGGTTTTTTAAGAATGACTGTATCATGTAGTAGTTATGACTACTTTTCCAGACTTTTGTCTAACTTGGTTTTGCTTCTTATTAGAATGAGAGCACTTTAGGACCAACATTTTTTTTCTTCTTCTATATTTGTATTATATGTGTGTTTTTAACATAATATTAATCTGGTCTACATTGTTGTGTTTGGTTTTGGGTTTTTTTTCCCAAAAGAAGCATACAAATATACCCTCCTGAACAGCAGTATGGAGCTTCTGGAGTATTAATTATATGTAGCTAATTTCAAGATTCCGAAATACAGTTGTAACCATCCTGATTGAATCCTACAAGTGGAACATAATCTGCTGAGTGGAAAGAGGTTAAAGAGATATTTATTTATCCTATATTTTAAACTAACTTTAGATGTGTACTTCATTTAGATTTTTAATTTGTATTTACCTTAAGTGATGTTTATTTCCTTAATGACTTTTGTTAGCAAAATTTTCTGACAGTGAAGCTGGAGGGAATTATGAAGAAAGAAGAGAATAGCTTAATATGCATGAAGAATCACAGAATATGCTGAGTTGGAAGGGGTCCACAAGAATCATCAATTTCAACCTTTAGCTCTGCCCAGGACCATCCCCAAGAGTCGCACCATGTGCCTGAGACTATCATCCAAATGCTTCTTGAACTTTGTCAGTTTTGGAGTTGTGACCACTTCCCTGAGGAGCCTGTTCCAGTACCCAACCACCTTCTGGGTGAAAAACCTTTACCTAATATCTGACCTAAACCTTCCTTGACACAGCTTCATGTCATTCCCTCCGGTCCTGTCACTGGTCACCACAGAGAAGAGATCAGTGTCTGTTTATCCTCTTCCCCTCATGAGGAAGTTGTAATTGCAATGAGGTCTCTCCTCAGTCTCCTGAAGGCTGAACAGACAAAGTGACCTCAGCCCCTCATGCGGCTTCCCCTCAAGGCCCTTCACCACTTCATTGTCCTCCTTTGGACACCTTAATATCTTTCCTATATTGTGGTGCCCAAAACTGCCCACAATATTCAAGGTGAAGCTGCACCAGAGTAGAGCAGAGCGGGACAATCCCCTCCCTCAACTGACTGGCGATGCTTTGCCTGATGCTCCCAGGACACAACTGGCCCTCCTGGCTGCCAGGGCACTGCTGACTCATATTCAACTTGCCATCAATCAGGACCCCCAGGTCCCTTTCCACAGCACTGCCTTCCAACATCTCATTCTCCAGTCTGTATAAATGTCTGAGCTTGCCCCATTCCAGGAGCATAATGCAGTACTTCCCTTTGTAGAACTTCATATGGTTGGTGATTGCCCGGTCCTCTAATTTGTTGAGGTCTCTCTGCAGGACCTCCCTGCCTTCGAGGGATTTAACAGCTACTCCCACTTTTGTGTCATCTGCCAACTTGCTTAGTATCCCTTCCAGTTGTGTGTCCAAGTCATTTATGAAGATGTTGAAGAGCACAGGGCCTAAGATGGAGCCCTGTGGAACCCCACTAGTGACAGGTCCTCAGTCTGATGTTACTCCATTCACCTTCAATCTCTGTGCTCGACCTGTGAGCCAATTGCTCACCCACTGCATGATGTGTTTATCCAGCTGTGGGCTGGACATTTTGTCCAGAAGGATATTGTGAAAGACAGCATTGAAAGCTTTACTGAAATCCAAGTAGATTACAGCTGGTTTCCCTTGATCAGCTAGGTGGGTTACGTTGAAAGAAATCAGGCTCGATAAGCAGGACTTTCCCCTCATGAAGCTGTGCTGGCTGTGACCCATGACTGCATTGTCTTTCAGGTGTTTTTCAATACTTCCCAGAATAATCTTCATAACTTTACCGGGCACAGAAGTGACACTGACAGGCCTGTAAGTTTCCAAGGTCCTCCTTCTTGCCCTTCTTGAAAATAAGGGCAATGTTCACCAGCTTCCAGTCAGCTGGGAGATCTCTGGATTCCCAAGACCTCTGAAAAATCACCGAGAGAGGTTTTCCAATGACATCAGCTAGCTCTTTGAGGATTCTGAGATGAATCCCATCATGCCCCATAGATTTGTAGGGATCCAGGTGGAGCAGCAGATCCCACACAATTTCAGGGTTGACTGGGAGTTGATCATTCTCACAGTCATGGTCCTCCAGCTCAGGGCACTGAGACCCCCTTGGTCCATCATCCATGTTGATGACAGAGGCAAAGAATGCATTAAACACCTCTGCCTTGTCTCTGTGCCTGTTTGTGAGGTGACGGTCCTCATCCTGTGGTGGGCCAATGATATTTCTATACTGCCTATTGCCATTAATGCATTTGAAAAAAATCTTTTTATTATCCCCTCCACATTTCTGGCCAGCTTCAACTTCAGTTGAGCTTTGGCCAAATGAATTTTCTCCCTACAGAGTGGCAAGCAGCATCTCTGTATTCTTCCCATGTCACATGACCTTGCTTTCACTGGGCATATACCTTCCTTTTTTGCCTTCTTTCCAAAAGAAGATTCCTGTTCAGCCAAGCCGACCTTCTGCCTTCTGCTTGATTTCTGATATTTAGGAATTGCCTGCTCCTGTGCCCTTAGGAGGTAATGTTTGAAAAGTGACAAACACTGATGGAGCCCAGCATATGCAAAAACATTTTTCTAGGGGGACCTTACTTATTAATTCCCTGAGCAGCCTAAAGTCTGCTCTCCTCATGTCCAGAGTTCAGGTTTTGCTGGCACTTTTCTTCCTGTCAACAGAGATTTTAAACTTGATTGCTTAATGGTCACTGTGGCCAAGATGGCCACCAATCTCCTCTTCACTGACAAGATCCCCTCTGTTGGCAAGCAGCAGATCAAGGAGGGCATCTTTCCAAGTTGGCTCCCTTAGGATCTGTTCCATAAAGTTGTCATTCAGGTTTTTTAGGAGTCTTCTGGCCCAGGTTGTACCAGCTGTGTGATGCTCCCAGCGTATTTCTGGCAAGTTGAAGTCCTCCATGAGGACAAGGGCAGTTGACTTGGAAGTGCTCCTTAGTTCCTCAAAGAATAATTCATAGATGTCATGATCCTGGCTGGAAGGTCTATAACAGACTCGCACAATAAGATCCACATTATTTGTTTGTCCCTTGATTCTTACCCAGAGGCTCTCAACCGTGCCATTGCCAACTGTGAGCTCCATACATTCTAACCCTTCTATTACCTACAGTGTCACCCCTGCACCTCTTCTGCCCTGCCTATCCCTCCTGAAGAGCTGTAACTATCCAACAGGACACTCCCGTCACAGGTCTCATCTCACTGGGTTTCGCTTATGCCAATGATGTCAAATCTCTCAGACTGAGCCAAAGCTTCAAGCTCCTCTTCTTTGTTCCTAGTGCTGCTGCATTAGTGTAGAAACATTTCAGGTGTGGTACATTGTAGCTAATACCTTGTGAAGGTCCCATAAGTGCTGGTTTTCTCAACTTTTGGCACACTATCCCATCACTCATGATTGGTGAGCCTGGTTTTGTCCCCTTCCCCCTTACAAGCTTGTGTCAATAAGCCCCACTAGCTCCTGCGCTAAAACTCTTTTTCCCCTCTGTGATAGGTGCATCTCATCAGATGTTAGTAGACCAGGTGTTGAGCAGATCATTCCCTGGTCAAAAACCCCAAAATTTTTCTGATTACATCAACCTCAGAGCCACTAATTGACCTGATGGATCTGCCTATTCCTATCAGTATTATTCCTTGCTACCAGGAGGATTGAGGAAATCACTATCTGTGCTCCTGATCCCTCTACTAATCGTCCCAAGGCCCTCAAGTCTCTTTTGATTGCCCTCAAACTTCTCTTTGTTACTTCATCACTGCCAGTTTGAACAACCAATAGCAGGTAGCAGTCAGAGGGCCTTACTAAACTGGAGAGTTTTCCAGTAATGTTCTTTATCCGAGCCCTTGGGTTTGTGAGGCTTAGAAAAATAATAGTGAAATGGAAAATAGCATAAAACTTAAACTCAGGGAAAAAGATACTAGTAAGAATTTCTTCTATGAGCCTATTAGGATTAGGCTTATTAGGATTTGCAGCGCTGAAGAGATCAGAATACATTAGTGACATTGAGGACTAGTGGTTTATAAGGTTTCCAACCAGATTTAGTATTTCAAGCAGTGATGGAGAAGTATTAAAGCAAGTGAAAATACTGTGGGCAATGTTCCAGAAAAACAATTTTAAAAAGCAGCCTTCAGGTAAGGGAGATCTCAGTGATGCAGGAAGTCTTTTTTGTCTTTTTTAGGTATTCATTTCTATGCCTCTTGGCAAACTTCCATGGATAAATTGATCATTTAATAGTCACTAAAACTTATCGAGAAAAGCAGGGAAAATACATTTGACCTTCTGACTTGAGCTAGCAGCAGAGAACACTGATATTAAAATATCTCCTTATTTTCCTTATGCATCAGTTTCCCCATCTGAGAAACAATGAAGTTGTTTACCAAGTTTTATAAATATAATAAAGCTAATTAAATAGTCATCAGCCTGAATGATGAATTAAGCACTTTGCCTCTGTCCGGTATCATGACTCATGACTCTGCCTGATACTATAACTGAAGAAAACAAGAACATCTAGCTTTAATGTAGGCACTGACAGCACCTAAAATTACTATTGGCTCCCTTTATGAACCCTTGAATTTCTTCAGATGCCCAGTGCACTGTTACTGTTCAGAACCACAATGGACTGGGAAGATTTCTGGGCTCCCAGGAGAACAGTCAGGTGATTAAGTATTTCTTCAGAAAAACTGAAAAGAGCAGAGTATATAGGATGGTTTCCCAGAATTCCCAGTCTGTACCCTCAATATGAGTCCCTTCCCATACAAAACAACAGAAATATCCAAAGCTTTTCCTGTTGAATAACTGATACTGTGCAAAGGGTGCAAGATTATAGAAGAGGGAAAAAAAAAAGTGTAACCAGGAACAGACAGGATTCTACTGTCTGTCTGTTACAGCACTGAAGAGAGAAAATAGTCGGGAAATCCTAGTTTGGTGTTCATAGTTTCCACTAACAAGAAATATGCAAGTAAAGGTTTAGTATTCCCTTGCCCACACTAAGCAATATTAGCTAGACTGAGGGAGCCAATGCTTTCTTCTCTTCCAGTGAAACTAGAGTTTGCTACTGAACACAAACATCACTTTATTAGGTTGTTTAGAGAACATCTCTTCCTCATAGCATCTCAGAGGGAGAGGTATGATTAGGCCACCATCAGCTCGAAAAGATAATTAAACCCAAATTTTCTATTTCCTAAGGACTCAAACAACTAAGCCAGCAGTGGAAGGGGTTTCCTGTGAGGCAGGCAGGGCAGGCACACCCTTTAGGGGTGATTCACATCGTAGGAGAACACTTTCTGATTTATCATGGAAGGATCTAATACATGAAGACCTACAGCCTGAAAGTTGAATGATACAGTGCCCATTTCCTTCAGTCTTCAGCTAGAAAGTATGATAGGGTAATTTCCTGAATGAATAGTCAATTCATGAATCATATGTAGGTCCTTTTTTTTGCAATTTTTCAGGCATTCATTTGGAAATTTTCCAGTCATTGGAGAGTCTTTTTATCCTCAAATACCACAAAGATTAAGGTGATTGAGAAATCCTCTCTGCAAAGAGAGAACTTATTTTTAGAAAAGCCTTCAGATGTCAGGTTTAATAAGTACATGATGTCTGATCTCCATGGTCACATTGTGATGTATCTTAAAATGACCTGCTAGTCAAAGAAAGCATTATTTTTAGAAAATTCATTATAGATTTGAGTATTGCAGCACCTTATTTAAATGTTCTATCATCTGGTGGTCTTCACAGCTCAGTGTCACGGTTTAATGCTAGGCAGCCACCAAGTCCTATGTAGCCTCTTGCTCACTCTTCCACCAGTGGAACTAGGGAGAGAATTGGAAGGTTAAAAGCTAGAAAACTCGTGGGTTGAGATAAAGGCAGTTTAATAGGGAAAGCAAGAGCTGCGCATACAAGGAAAGAAAAATAAGGAATTAATTCAGTGCTTCCCGTGGGCAGGCAGATGTTCAGCCACCTCCAGGAAAGCAGGGCACCGTCATGTGTAATGGTTAGTTGGGAATACAAACTGTCCCCCCTTCCTTCTTCTTCCCCTGCTTTATATACTGAATATGATGTCATATGGTCTGGAATATGCTGGTCAGTTGTGGTCATCTGTGTTGGCTGTGTCTCCTCCCAACCTCCCACGCACCCAACCCCCAACTTGCTTGCAAGCGTGTCCCTACAAAAAGCCTTGTCACTGTGTCAGCACTGCTCAGTGCAAAAGCATCTCTATATTATCAAGCCTATGTTTAGCACAAATGCAAAACATAGTCCAATACTAGCCACTGTGAAGAAAATTAACTACCCCAGCCAAAACCAATAAACTTGGAGTTAAGTGCAAAGGCTCTCCTGCATGATACATATGAAGAACTGCTACATAAAATTTTGATTCTCAACAGTGCGTGTTCTGGAAATAAACTGCCATAGATATCTAGGAGGTAAATCCACAGAGTCACGTAAGATTTCCTCTCTGCCTGTGTATAGCACATTAGCTAGGTGTGTTTATAGCCGAAAATAAGAACAAAGTCTATTTATGGCCTAGAATATCTTTGTTTGACTGCACATGCATTTAAATGAATAAATGGAAGAGCAGTTACTCAGTAACTCAGTGGTTGCTGCTACCATACACTACATGGAGATCCAGGTTCACCATGTTTCTCAGCCTCACTGAGTTTTGATCTATGCCTTCTCCTACATAGCTGTAAATAGTAGACATGGCACTTTTTTTGGCAAAGGAGTGTTCTTTTCTTATGAAGATGATCTTTAGAGGCAGGTTCAGATCTGTATTCTGGACTAAAAGGCTTCTAGGTATTGTGAGAAAGGGGACCAGGACACCCGTTTTTTAAATTTTCCACTCACTTTTTAGTCCAAACCAGCAATATTCACAGCACGGCAGTCAGTCATACAAAGTCAGGTCTGAAGGATTTCACTGAGGGTGGAGGGTAACAGAGGTGGTTCATCATGGCAAACTTCTGTTTGCTGGTGAGCCAGATGGTCCTTTGGGCACTCTTTTGATGAGTAGACCTTTAGTAGGAATCCTCACTCTCCTGGTTTTTAGAGAACCAATGCATATTAATATTATCCTTATTTGGAGATATAATGTGATTCCAATTAATTAAGATTTGCCAAATGGTTGGATATGAGCCCTCCTCATTGCCTGGTCGTATTATGTTCTGTTTAGGACACATCCTGTCCCCATTTCACAGCTATTAATAAATTGATTCTAGCTTTTTAGTAATGTTCTTCACCTAACTTTTCAAGGGTCAGATTTTAAACAGCATCATGTAGCATTGCTCTTCTGAGTTTTTACACATCTGCTGAATCATGAAGCTGAGAACTTATACTAAGATACTGTTCTTGCCTTCAGCCCCCTAAGGCTCCAAACAGCTCTACCTTCCATTCCTTATTAATTTTACATTCCAGTCTTTTAATCAAGATGCTATGTTGTACCACATCATGCACTCAAATTTCCACAAGATATTTTACACCAATACTATCAACACTATTACTTTTACCAACAGAATGTGTAATCTCCTTAAAAAAAAAAAGGCATCAAATTATGTCTGCCATATACAATGTTAAATTATTTCGATTACTGGACAGAAATGCAATTAGTTCTCTATTAATTTATCAAAGTCAAGCTAACACATCTCTTCTGACTTCGATTATTCTAATCCCCTTTTTTTTAAGTAACTGGAGATTTACAGATAGCTTCGGATTTATTTGCCACAGTACATGATGTGGTAATGGCTATGCCATATCCCACTCTCATTAAGGTAGAACTACAACCATTTGCTTTTTCCAGTTTTATAAATCTTCACTATTGGTCCAAGCTTACCCAAAATTAACACAAATATTTAAATTTCCTTGAAACAATTTTCTTGGGTTGGGAGCAAGTCAGTAAGACTTGGTTATTTTTAGTAGCTGCTGCTGCTTACCTGTCTCCTCAGTTACTCAGGGAATAGAAAGTATATAGTCTCCACAGGAGATGCCGTATTAATATAGACTTTTCCATACCTGCAGAAGCATTTATTATTCAGCTGACAGTAGGCTGGAATATAAGCATTTTGAAGCATAATTTAGGTGGTGGTAAGGTAAACTTACAGTCGAATGGACAAAATATGCGATTCTAAAATCCTGTTAGCACAGCATCATGTAAGAAAGCCTAAACTAGATCCAAACAAGTCAGCTACACAAATTAACAGGTACATCCTACGAGCAAAACACTCTCAGTGGAGGAGTGGTTTCCATCTCAAGCAAGGTCCTGGGTTGACTCAGTTCTGTTTTTCACAGAATTTTGGATAATGTCTTAGCAAAATGCTTCCCCACAATAGTGCTGTCAAACTGAAGATCCAGAGGAACCTGTTCTGGGCAGGAACATGATTAGGCTGGATTTAAGTTAAGCTGGGCCAGACAAAAAAACCCTGTAGCTATTTGAGAGAACTGATACTTCCTGAAGGCAGAATGCAGCGCTACAAAGATACACAAGCTGACATCCCAAAAGTAGCACAGACATGCTAACACAACTTTGCATGCAAATCAGTTAGCACTTGGTTAATCCCCATAGTGATTTCTCTGTAGTGAAATTTTCTATTCTGCTTTCATTTTTTGTAGCTGTGTCAGCAGTTCTTAGTGAATAAATGTCAGATGTCGCTTGGTGATTCTTATACTTCACTCACTTTGGTTTCTGTCCCTGATTTACCAGAGATGAGTGATGAGTGACTACAGAAAAGTGAATGTGTTGCTGGAAGGTTTTTTTGGTTTTTTTTTTTTTTTTCTTTTTTCTTCTGGATGTTGCAGTCTGCTATACATTAAAATGAACAAGTTCACATCTGCAAGGTGAGGCATAAATGTTTATTTTATACAGTGAATACTTGACAGATTCTCAAACTCGTTAATTTCCAAAATACTATATAACTTATTAAATTGCTTATTTTCCTTGTATAGTGTCAAAGTTAGAACGTGATTTAATAATCTTGAGAACCAATATGTTATTTTTTACCGGCTGTAAACATTGTTCTGAGCAGATTTACCTAAAATAACTCATAATATTGCCCTAAGCTGTTAATGCACTTGGTCCTGCAAAAAAAAAAATCACTCAGTAGTAGATAAAGAACTACAAATCAAAGCTAAAAACCTTGGAAAAAGAAATTGAACAGGTGTGCAAAAAGCATTTAGAGTTTTCCATTGTCTCAGCATGTGGCAGCTATTCTTAATACCATAATATTCATATAAGAATTAACTGATATGACAAATCTGACTTCCATCTGATAATTGCATTAGCAGTTTTGAATTAGTCTGCAATGAATAACATTCCTCTCGTCTTTTCAATTAGCATTAATTTCAGCAAGTTACTTAAAACCATATATTAGTCTCAACTAAAAGTGCAGATGTTAAAAGTATATTTACAATAACTTGCTACTTGTAGTACAAGGACATTTGACTACCCATCATTTGTGGGAAGAGGAGCACAGTGACTGAATTATTTTCTTTCAGTGGCTAGAGTAGTCCCAGTTTGATTGAATTGCCCTCACAAAAGGCTCTCATGGAAATTGCTGGAAGAATAAATATGGTCCATGACTATAAATTTGGTAGAAGAGATTGATAACAACCTTAAAATAATAACTCATCTCCACTACAAAGCCAGCACTGATTTCTCTTTCCATTCGCAGAATTCTGCTGCATTATACCAGGATAAAAAAGGATAGTCTACTGGCTATCTGCTGGCTTTGCCAAACTAAAATTCCTTCTGCTTTCGTAAAATATACAGAAGGCATGAGAAAGCTATTACTATAATCTTTTGTTAAAACTTATCACACACAAAACTATTCTTCTCAAAATATACAAAACATAAGAAATAACTTTTATGTGACAAAATATTTTTGTAGGTAGCAGTAAGTACACAAGCAGTTGATAAGAAGATGAGTGAAAAAGAATAGAAATGCATGAGTCCTGAAAACTGAGGAGAGGGCTATAAACTGCACAGCAAAAAAGGCAATAACTCAGCTTCTGTGCCTCTACCCAGCTCTCAGAGTGATCATTCTGCTTTAGTATGGCAGCTGGTCATGACCAGGTGTGGCATTGAAAATAGAGCTTTCATTATTTCCTTCATCAAAAAAGATCAAAATCCATTCATCAGGCTGCAAGCAGGACAGCTGAATTGAATGCAGACAACCCACTGTTGAACTATCTTTCTCATTAATTTCCAATTACATGAAGGACTGAACACTGTTTCTTAGCCTTGTTTTTCATTTTTTAATGAATATAATGGAATTAACATTATTCAGTTCAGTGGTTCACAGGATTGAGCAAAAAATGTGCTGAGCTACAGCGGATCAAGTCATATTTGCTTTAGTTAGGCATGAACAGGCTTACTCATTCTATGTGTGTGATAGGACTTCTCATGCAGAAGAGTTTTTAGGCTCATCCAATAGTGTAGTGGGCAGGATTAGGAATCTGGTCCTACAAATCCATTTAGATTGGGAACCTTTGTGTACATTAAGAACTATCATCTCGAAAGTGGTTTACACTTTCAAAATATGTCCTTGTAATAACATTTGTATTTTCCATTGATTAAGGGCTTCTTCAGGTCCATCCCTGTTTACACCCTTTATTCTGGACATTGTTGATGTGCTTTCTGAATGGAGACATAATCCCTTGAGGTACTGAGTTCCACCCAAAAAGATGCTGACAACTTCAGCATATTCAGTTCCTTCATCTCCCATTAAATGTTCAGTTTTGTGCTATTGACAGTAACTAGCATGCTGAAGGTGCACTAGGAAATGGCTATATCACTGTTTATGTCTACGAATACACTCTAAATACCTAAGTAGACATAGATTATTGACTAAGGAGAAAAGAGTATTTTTTATAAATTGGAACATTAATGGAGTGGTATTCATTTCAAAATGGATTGTGACAGAGTACAGCTTACAACAGTACTAGAAACATAATATGAAATAAGTAGTTCAAAGACCTACTGTCAACCTAACCACATTTTATGGGATGATCTGTGATCCACATGGCAGTGAAGCTGAAGTACTTATTTTTTCATGGTGCTGTGGGAACGAGACACTGTGATTTGATGCCAGTGTTTGATCAATAAAGAAAAATGTTGGCAAAACTTTGGAATATTGTGCATTCTTAACTGGATGACATAAACTCCAGTGATTAATAGTGGAGTAGCTTTGAAAAATTACTGGAAAAATCTTTAAAATTATTTTCCTTTGTAGTATATTTCCATTCAGTGAATTGGCAAGAAAATAACAATGAGAATTTACTGGTATGAATAATGCATCATTCGTACAGTCTTTATACTCTTGTCCAACTGGCAGTCTAGTTGCTGCAGCATTACCTGGATTTCCAGATACAAAAACGAGTGTATGATTGGAAATATTAATATTAAAGTAGGTTTTTGTCTACATTCCTCTGCAGTGTACCTAAGTAAAAATTTAACTATTCTTTAGTATTTCAGATTATTCTAATATATTTATAATATGCAGAAATTCTACCTACATTTATGTAGGAAGGGGTAATAAAAATTTGGTACAATTAAGCTGCTAAGCCCTTAGCAATAGTATTTTATCTCATCAAAAAATACCTGTAGAATCTATATCTGCTTTTAAAACATATTAATGAATGATTTAAATGAGATCTGTTTAAAAATTCTAAAAATATTGGAATAGTTGCCATCTACTGAGGTGACCTGATACTTTAAAAGTCTTTTTCTATTTCTGAGTTTGGAAACACACATGGGATGAAAGCCTCCATGTTCCATTTTGAACCTTATTTCTGCAAAATAACTTAGATAGTTCTGTGAATGAGGCAACTGATGACAAACTCAGTGTTTATGATTTTGTGTGTCACCTATGTTAAAGCTTTTTTCCAAATTTCTCCTGAGTCCATGGAGTTCATGTTTTAGAAAGCGATATCAACTATCTTGTTGAATATGTGCCTGATGCTTTTTTTTTTTTTGTCCCCTTCATAAATTAATTAAATTTTACAGATCAGTTCCTTGGAAGCTCTTCATATCTTCTCTGGAAAACCTCCAGATGGCCAGAATAAAACTTTGGTGTGCTTCTGTAGATTATGCCAAGCCTAGATTGAGGTGAATCATTAGCATAAACTCTCTCCAGTTTCTCCAGTTGACCCCATGCAATATGGAACAGGGAAGCTGCCTCATTCAGACACAGAGACATTCTGTCAATAAGGAGGTGTACATACTGTAGATTAAAATAAGAGAGGTCTGGAAAAGTATCATAACTGATGGGGTAGACAAGATAGCAGTTGTGTTGTGAGTTTAGTTTGGATAGGAAAGACACCTTTTGAAACACATATTTTACCATTGATTATCATCTCATAGTTGTCTTGCAGAATTAGAACTTTCTTATGGAAGAATACTGAAAAACCTTCTCCAACATCCATGGTGTGGGCACTGGGTCTGTAGCACCGATTCACTTCTCTAGCCTATGTCAATGAAAGCTTGAATAAAGTTGTGGAAAAGTCATTCTGTGAAATTATAATGGGAAAAAAGGGTTTGCTGAAGTAAGCAAACCTGGTCTGGAGACTGACAGTAAATAAGACAGAGCAAAGTACAAAGAGGAAACAAATCTGAGTGCTAGGGAGTATCAGAGGACCAATTATAAAGGAGGTGGATTAGGAAAGCTAGTACCTAAATCAAGTTTGGAGAGACAAAATTAGTAGGCCAAGAATTTAATTAAATAATGAGTGCAGTAGAAGTAGAAGTAGAATTTGTTGAGAGGGCTGAAAGGGAGGAGGCGAAAGAGAAGAAGACTAGGGAAGAGACAGGAAAAGGACAAATGAGAGGAAACATAAGGTGGTGAGTCAGGGTTAGGGAGGACAGCTACTCCATACACAGTAGAAGTTTTGCTCCAGTGCCTCATCATTCCTGGGTGGTTGTGTCTGCTCTTCAGTTCTCCATTACCCCTCTACTCTGGTTAGATTCCTGATGTGCCTCTAACTTATGGACTTGTTTGGATATCTTCTTAGATGGATCTCATTAACCAATTAAACTGTAATCTCAGTTTAGCCTTTAAACAACGTTTGGAGGCTGGTGCTGTCAATACAATTCCTGTTCTGCTGAATTTGAACTTAAATGAAGACTCATTGCTGTGTAATTGTCTCATCATTAATCCTGCTCTGTGTGGACTGAAGGACCAGAAGACTAAAGCTGAAGTGCCGCAGGTATATAAAAAAATCTGGTTTGATTAAACATGCTCAAGAACCAAAATTCTTAGTATCAATAATATTCTAAATGCTTAAGCATAAAATACCTATGATATCAAATTAAATCAACAGATGTTATTTTTCTACTTCAAACTCAATAGATGTAAATATTCCACTCAAATAACTGATGGATCTTAGTATCTCTATTTGATAGACAGTCTGCATTCATACTATTGCTAGATGCAGTGTATCTAGTGCTAGATACACTGCAAATATTGGTAGCAAAATTATGCTGCTGTGCCATAAATACTCTCAGCTGTGTGTTCATTTCTCTGAAGAGCAGTTTCAAAGCAATTGGATATTCATATATAAGTAGCTTAGAAATATTTCAGTATGGAAAAAAAAAATCTTGTAATACTGTAAATGGGTTTTATCAGTGTTTGAAATTACCTGTTTATCTCTGTATGCGTTTTGAATAACAGTTTACTCTTATTTTTACTGAGTCTGGATACAGTGATACAACTTTATAACTACATGATATATACTACTTTTTTGAGTAGCAGTGGTTAGTAATGCTTGGAAATATTAAGCAAAATTCGTATTCTGACTGCAAATCCATATCTTTCAATGCTCACTGAAAGGGAGGCAGACAAGAAGACCAAAGTCAATAGTTATCTAGAATTCAATAGTTCTTTAAAGCTGACACAGAGACATGCCATCTTCAGTTGTGATCATGATAGGATTTCATGCATGCTGATAGAATAAAGACATTAGTGATCAGTAAGTGATGTTATGTGATTAAAAGAGAGGCAAAAAGCTTACCTCACTTTAACATAAATGAGCAAAGTCATCACAAACATAGTCATAAATAGATAAACATTCATATGTACCTCTGCAAGCCTCTCCCCTTGGCACAGTCCTTAGCACTTACTCTACTATGTGCATAAGAGCCCAAGGCATTTGAATACTGCAGTGTCTCTGAATTGGAGAGCATCTACTCTGAAAGCATACAGAAGAAAATGAATGCTTTGAGAGAGATTCTCATACCCAGAACACTCCTACGTAGCCCATGTGGGGAATGCTGACTTTAAGACGGGTGACTGCTGCCCTTTCAGGCCTCAATGTAGTCCATGTTTAAGTTCAGCAAACATTGCAAGGCATAAGTGACAGCCACATTCTGCACTCTACATGCCAACTTTGGAAGCCCATCAAGACCCAAATGAGCTACTAGTGGCTGGAAGTGGGTAGTGTTCTTTTAAATAGTTTGGGAGACCTCTAGTGGGCCTCATTCCTTGTCTCCTGTTGTAGCCCCAAATGACCTATGTAAAGCAAAGTTGCATTGTCATAGCTTGGACTATATATGTGTATGTGGTTGATTAAATAATTTAAATGATTAAATATGATGGCTCTAAAGCAATGCTTGTAAGTGGAAATCACACAAAAGTGTAATAAGGACTTTGTTCTCAATCATTTCAATCATTTTGAAAAATGATTAAGCTATGCAATGTTGAGCAGAACATCGATGTGCTTAGAAGTCTGTGTTCAAACACTTACCTTCAGATTTGTTTTTAAGACCCAAGTATCATTTTAGGATTTGCAAAATAGAAATGGTACCTTTTATTTAGAGGTGTGATACAAGTGACTAAAGTGTGTTTGGAGTTCCTTTTCTGGTTCTTTCTGAGCAGTCCACACTGTATAAGCATCAACATAATTGGACTTCACACTTTTTCTTCATTATATATAGCATAGAAGTGGAACAATAACGCTCAACTTGCTTACAAATTCAGTAGGAATGGACAATAAGACTCTTTTTCTGTTGCTCGGTGATTATGAGAGCAGAATATGTATTGTTGCTTTTCTTAGAGACAATTATTTTTTCTAATGAAATTTCTGTTTTCGTATTTATCACTCATCCATACCAGATTTTGATCAAACAAAATATTTAATAACTAATCTAATAATTAAAAATAATTCCATATTATGAACATAAGTATTTAAAACTCAACCATTTTATACCAGTAACTAATTAATGTGTAACTACACTGAAATCAGGAGCATCTTGCACAAAAACAGACATTTGCCGGTGTGTCTGGAGGAGCAGATATTTATTAGTTCTAAAGTATATATTCAGTTTTGTAAAATACTGCTTTGTCTTTAATATGATAGTACAAGGATTACACAGGTACCTTTGGAATATATGGGAATAAAAAAGTACATATTGTATTAATTATGTGTATTAATTCCTTTTTTTCCTCTCATTCCTATTAAGAAGTGAGACAAGCTGTGGGGAGGAAAGGGAATCAATCTGTTTTTCTTAACAGTGGGTCCTACACTTGCAAAGGTGTATAAATGCCTAGCTCTAACTCTTGTAAGACATGAATTTGGTAGAAGTAACTGCATTTGCAGAGCAACCTTTCTCCAGAAGCGGTTCCCTTTGATTGTACATCGTCCCTAAAAATCAGTTATTATCTCAGCCTTTTCCCATTTCCTCCACCCCAACACTGTATTCCTCACTCTATTCCTTCTCAGGAGAGAAATGCTTATCTCATTGCATACCTTATGGAGGAAGTAAAAAGTCTTACTGGAGACAGCTTATAGGAAGAGGAAACAATAGGCTTCCTCGCAGAAATTGCTTAGAATATCTAAGTCAGTCAAGATCTCTTGGCAACAGTTTAAATCATAAAGTGCAATCTGTGAACACCTATGCACCTTGCCAGTTCCAGCCCACTTCCACAAGTAACTGGGGAATCTTTATTGTTGCAAAGTGGTGAAGGAACAAGGGGTGAAGCACATCTAACCATCCACCTCTGTTGGCACTCTGATAATTGTATTTTGACTTTGGTGTGGGGAATTCTATTTGCTGATGTAAGAGAAGGTTTTGAAGATTGCTTGATGGATGTATATTTTAATAGTAACTCTTTCAGTTAATAATAATCACAGAGAAAGCCTTTTCACTTCAAGGATACTTATAGCTCAGGAGTACAAAGGCTATACACCATCACAGTAAGTCTCAGATCTCCTAACTGAGATTCCATTTCCTTCTCTGGTGGCTAAGTCTCAATAACAATAAGTTCCTGTAGGATATTCCAGATAATTCAAATTTTATTCAAGTATAAGTAATACTGCTTCAAAAAAAAGTCTAAATGAGGATGATAAAAACCAGAGTCATAAAACAATCAGAAAATTTGTCAAATCTGTGGGGCTAGTCTACAGAGCAACATCTGCATCTCAAACTATTTGAAGAACACAATTAAAGGAGAAATGTCTGCTGCAATATTTAAATTGAAAACCACAATTTTATAGACTACATTACAAAACATTTGGGAAAAAAAACCCTTTGAAAGACTACAGAGTGTAAACTAAGTAATAGTGAGATGAGACATGGCAAGGTGACATAAAAAAGACAAAAACTGAAGTACAATTATAACAATGGAGAAAAGTTATAAACACAAAGCTTTGTGTAGTCAAAAATATTTATTATGTACATAGAAAAGATGATATCTAGAGAAGTTTGTACTTGGCACTGAAGTCACCAGAACTCTTAGCTGCATCAGCATCGTGGTCCCCAGTGAAATTCAATATAGGCAACACAATGTGCACTGACAGGAATGATCTGAACTACGTATACATTAGTTTGTTGCAATTATCTAACCATTTAGAATATTTTGTTTTTAATGCCAATAATTCTGTGGGTCATTACATGAGTAGATCATAAAAAAAAAAAAAGACATGCACAAGAAATACTATATACAGTGAAACTTCTATCTACACTATCTTCATTCACTATACAATGTTAGATTAGGCATTCACCTGGAATGTCATGTTCTGTTTGTCCCACCTAAAATAAAACACAACAAAATCAGATGTTATTCTGAGAAGCTTAGAGGCATAGAGGTGTTCCTGTGACAACCATAGTAAAAATGCCTAGCTGGAAAAGGATGTGGTATTTGCTGTAACACAGAAAATGAACAGCATAAAGAAGGTAAATAATTTATATTTACCTATTTTCAGAACTCAAACACATACATAGACCTGATGAAACTGGAGAGCAATAATGTTAACAATAAACATAGATATCTGGTGATAAATGCTTAGTATGAATTTCAGAGATTGGACACAAGGATAGAGATTACCACACATGATATTTTGGATAGGATTAGCCATAAAAGCACTTTTGAAAAGAAGTAGAGCCATAATGATCAGAAATATACCCTGATCTTTAATTACAAGAGGTTTAGAATGAAAGCTTCCTCCCTAGGCAGTGTTATTCTATATACATCCACTATGCGGGTTCTTGCATTTTCCTTTGAAAAGTCTCAGCCAGGATCATGGAATCATAGAATCATTTAGTTGGAAAAGACCTCTAAGATCACTGAGTACAACCACAAACCAGCACTGCCGTGTTCACCAATAAACCACATCCCTATGTGCCACATCCACATGTCTTTTAAATACCTGCAGGGATTTAAATACCTGTCCACCACTTCCCTGGGCAGCCTTTTCCAATCCTTCCTGTGAAGAATTTTTCCCTAATATCTAATCTAAATCTCCCCTGGCCCAATTTGAGGCTGTTTCTTCTTGCCCTGTTGCTTTTCACTTGGGAGAAGATGCTTGACCCCCACTTGGCTACGACGTCCTTTCAGGTAATTATTGTAGAGAGCAGTAAGGTCCCCTGAGCTTCCTTTTCTCCAGGCTAAACACTCCCAGCACTCTCAGCCAATCCTCATAAGACTTGTGCTCCAGACCCATCATTAGCCTTGTTGCCCTTCTCTGGGCATGTTCCAGAACCTTCAGATGAAACATTGGTCTTATGCAGTCTAAATTTATGATTTTTTGATGGATGCTTTATTTTTGATCTACAGAGTGTAAGACATTAGGTCCATGTTTTTCAGGGTGAACTTGCCATCAGTTCTCCAAAATACAGAGAATCACACAAAATCCACAGGCATTGAAGGTTATGCTACAGTATAACACTTCATTTTTTTGATTTAAAAAACCCCCACTACTTGTAATCATCAGAATATGAGACCTGGGAAGTAGTACATGTTATTTTTATTTTCATTTAAACATAACACCAGTAAAATCAAAGAACTAATAATGATGGCAATAATAAAAGTAATTACATAGTCTGTTTTGTGCAGTAAATTTCTTTCTTCATGCTCTGTAAGTGAAGGGTTGCTATTTACAATATGCTCCAAGTCTGCTTTTCAGAAGACAGCCCAACTTGGCTGGACGGCTTTCAGTAGCTACTGGAAATATGTCACTTATTAGGAACAGAGGGGTTGTTTATCACTGTCTCGAGGGTTACTTTGGCTGAGGCAAAGAAACAGCTCAGTTATATAATGGAAAGAGCTGGGTCAAAGGATAAGAAATTTATGTAGTGCGTGCTCGAGACTCTGGCAGTGCAGACTCAGTTTCTCATGTATCTTGCACAGACAGTGAGTGATACCATGGTTATACAGCTCTTCCCATCCATCCCCAAAACCACCTCAGAGATATAGGGGCTGAAGTCACAACTAAGAAACTCTCTCAAAACTTCTCAGACAAGAGAAGATCTATCTTTCCTACTGTTTCTTTCACCCTCCTGGTATCTAGTTAGCATTCAGTCTTGTTACCCAGACCCATCACATAGCCACAGTTCAAACCCTTTGCCAAACTAGAAATGCCATCTCTAACAACCTATATGGCCGCTCTATTAGTCCTCACCAGCGTTAATGGGGGAACACACCTTCCCATAAACTCAGCTCTGATTTCTGGTAAAAGAGCAGAAAGGAACCTAATTCTGTCTGCTTTATGGATACCACCTCACTGAGTATCACATGGCATTTCAGCAAGCAAGGGACAGTTATAAAGAGTTGAACCTGTGTTTTCATCTGCTTATGTCAATGTTAGAGGTCCCAGTTCAGGGTAACCAAAACAGCAAGGTTCTATCATAACGGGGGGAAAAAAAAAAGTATCCAGAATCTTTTTAAAACCTCCTCTCCGTGTTCTAGTTGCCAGTATCAAGGGCATCCTTCAGAAGAAATGTTTAACCAAACATCGAATTTTCAAGCACGAACCCAGTTACCATAATAACAACCCAGTAAACAAATACTGGTAAGTCAAAACACCTCACCCTAATTATCAAACCCAGAAGCTGGCTCCGGACCGCGGAGACCCCGGTTGCTCCGCGGGAGAAAGAGGGATGGCGGATGGAACCCCTTCACACGAAGCAGACGGGGCGGCGGGAGGGCCCCCGGTTCCCTCCCCGCGGGGGGCAAGGGCCGCCCCAGCACCTGTTGCGCCGCCACTTGGCTGCGAGAGAGGGGCAGCAGCGGGAGCCGCCCCGATCGCCTCCTTCCCCACCGACAACTTCCCGGGGCGTAAACGGCCGCGCCAGGTGCCGCCCTCGCCGTGATGGGACGGCGGGCGTGGGAGGGAGGGGGGAGTCGAGAGACGCAGCCCGAGCTGGCAGCGCGGCCGCCGAGTTGCAGGCGAGG